>SMDT01002048.1:0-55810 GCA_005392925.1 Aquilaria sinensis | reverse complement strand
GGACACACTATAAGGCCCAAGTGCTCCATCATCTGCTCAACCACAAACTTGTGTAACACCATTATCCAACAAGCGGTCCAACCGATGGTCATTCACTGTATAACTCATATACATCAAATTGGATCGCAAGGGTGTTGTAACTTTCACTAAGATAGTGTTAATACAATGTAGTGGGTTCACCCTTACAGAGTGCTGTACCTTAAAAAAGCCCTCATTTTCTGCGACCAAGGCTTTCTACTTCTTCTTCTTGGGGCAATCTGTTGCCAATTGTTGGCCATTGTTTATGAAATAGCCAAAGCCTTTCCCCTTAGAACACGAACCACCATTCTTCTTACTTTCATTGCTAGTTTTCCCTTCTAATTTCTTGCCATCCTTATGCTTATTCTTGAAATTTTTAGCACTATCACTACCATTTTCCATCCAAAAATCAACTCACCCTTTAGCCACTACTAAGGCAGAAGTAAGGTTCTTTACACTCAGCCTTTGTAACTCAGCATAAGCCCATCCTTATAGTTCTGACATGAAGTTAAAAAGATTAACAACCTTGGACATATCATGCATCTCAAGCATCAAGGATGTGAACTCCTTTACATATTTCCTCACCATAATAGTCTGTTTCAGTTTCTTTAGGTTGCGTCGGGCCAACCATGAGGTGTTAATGAGAAAAAATTACTCCTTAAATTCTTTGTTCAAGGAATTCCATGTCTTAATCTTTGGGTGAATCTTATCATTCATCTAAGTATGCCACCATAACATAGCATCGCCCATAATGCACATTGCGGTGATTTGAACCTTGTGCTCCTCTAGCACCTTTGCTACACTAAAGTACTTTTCTATGTTCCACAAAAAGTTTTCAAGATCCTTGGCATTCCTCTCCCCACTAAAGGCAAAATTTTTAGGGACTTTCACCTTTATAGTACCCTTACAATGGCCTAACCCAACAACTGATCACTTTAGTAAAGCAATGTCCTCCAAATTTTGATTGAACACAGTGAGACCATTTATGAGAGCTGTAAGCTGATCAAACATTGACACATATATGTCTAAAGACTTACCACATAAGTCTCCAAGTTCTACAATCAATCACTGGGCATCATGATTCCAACAATGTAAATACCACGATCCCAGGACCAAATGCTGCTCTAATACCAAGTTTTCAAGGGTCCATAGAGCACCCATGCATAAAGAAAACCCAAGATGGCATCAAGCCCACACTTGACTAGCCTTTTCCCCACTAACGCATGGCAACAGCTAACATATGTTGAAGGACTAAGGCAACATAAGCAATATTACAGGCTAGTGCCCTAACCCACATTTTATTGCTCATAAAAGTCAAGGAAGTACAAATGTCCCCACATTTTATTGCTCATAAAAGTCAAGGAAGTACAAATGTCCACTTTATGTGTGCCCCACCATCTTGACACTTGCCACTCTCACAGACAAAATGCTAAAAAAATGCTTTGGAAATTACACCCGACCCACCTAAGGGTGAGCATAGTTGTTAGGACATTAGGGCCATGCATCAAGCGACAGATAGTGCCCGATAGTTGCCATGATCTTGCCAACCGTGTCTAGAATGCACCAATCATGTGAGGTAAGCCTACCTCCCTTAGAATAGCATATCAGCATGTGTTGGTCATATGAATGCCCAGTGTAGTCCAGGTTGTGCCTAATCCTGGCAAAGCCACTACAAGTAGGCCTACTAGGTTTAACATAGTTATCACCTTCACAAATAGGAAAATTACAGCATAACGACTTAAACTTATGTTCTCTAATTTTCACCACAGTGTATGATTTATGAAGTGTAAAATATGCAAAATAGACACCCTTAAGCGACACATATGATGATAGTTTGATCTTTAAGAAAGCCTTAATTGATTTCTTACTTTTCAAGTAACCTATAGAGTAAATTGTAAGGTTACGAAGGTCGGGTACTCAATTGCACAAATTTTTCAAGAAATCTTATTGATAGCCAAACGCTATCACCTCTATCTGGCCGAACTCCCTGCCACAAGAATGGCCAGAAGAAGCTGGCGCTACCCGAGAAAAGGTGTGATCATGCACCTCGGGAGATAGCCGAAGACCTCCGAGCCCGGCACACCAGGAAAACCCGAGGACACTACTTGCCCCCCCAAGGTTGTGAACAGATCGCCTTCGGAAAAGCGGCACCAGACATAGCGAGCCGAACATGATATCCCCGAAGGCGGAACTAACTGAAACTGGGAACCCCCGAACTGAGGGCTGGTTTCCCGAAAAGGCTCTGTCCGTGCCAAAGGACGACCTCACCCAGGGACCTCGGGAGTACGGCAGGAGCATTTATGGAAGCATTTAAGAAAGCCTCTGACACGTCCTTTCACAGACGTCACAGGCCGCCTCAAAAGGTGCTCTGACACACGGATGCCATCAGAATCACATCATGGCCCATCTCAGCACATGGCCCAAGGCAACCTGCTACCAGCTATCTGTCTCCTACGCCCTGAAATTCAGGAACATCCGACCGAACACGTGTCGCGATTTGAACGGGCTAGGCAATCCTATAAATACCAGGAATTAATACTTGGCAGGAGGTTGGTTGGCAAAACACTGCTCCCACACTCTGAGAAAATTACCAGGCGAGACTCTTCAGCCCTGTGTGCTATTACCTTTGCCTTTTTCTCAGCCAACCACTGACTTGGGCGTCGGAGGCTCCCCCCCCGGAAAAACACTCCGGGGGCCTCCTAACCCTTTGTTTCTGAGCTTTCAGGCACACTCCCTTGGGCGATCCATCCTCCAGGCGTTCTTCCTCCCAGAAGTCTCTCCACCAGTCACCATGACTATAAACGATGAGGCTCCACGCCATCATTTGGCGCCGTCTGTGGGAACCCGCTCTGAGATCGCCGTCGTTGAAACTCGGCGTTCTAAGGACAAGGGGCTCCCAAAGTCCCCGTCCGCGCCTGAGACACAACCGGCTGCTGAGCAAACACTCCCAGAGACTTCTGTGCCCGAGGAAGACCGCCCTCTAGTAATCACTATGAGCTTCCTGAAAGACTTTCAGCGTTCGGTCGTGTCTGAAATGACACAGCAGATCGACCGAAGATGGCCACAGCAAGCACAGGCCCAGAGACTTCCCTCACCAGCACGCCCTCGGGAGAGAAGCCCGAAGTCCACTCATTGCAGTTTGGGAAGCGGAGATCCGCGCGAAGAATCGTCCACAGAAAATACTCCCCTCGGGAAACAGCCTGTGGGGCAGAAGAGGTCTGAGCGACCGAGGGTCTTGCAGCAAAGAAGTTCGCTGCCTGAGGCGAGGTCCCTGTCCCCTCAGTGCCGAACTCGCCCCCCGAAAAGGCGCCGGCAACCTCGCTTCCCTGAAGAAGGGCCTAGTGCCACAGTGCTTATGGAGAGGATATTAGCACGGATAGATAGGGTGGAGAAACAAGTGGCCAGAAAACCCGTTTGGGCCAGACTCTCGGGAACATGCTGCGAAGATGACTCCCCATTCATTCAGGCCGTTGTTGAGGCAGCCATGCCAGGTGACTTCAGAGTACCTCGGTTGGAGATTTATGATGGCCGTACTGATCCACAGGCCCATCTGACGAAGTACAGACGCAGCATGATAATGCACGGTGCTGACGACGCTACCATGTGCAAGTGCTTCGAAGTCACCCTCACAGGGCCAGCAACTGCATGGTACAATTCATTGCCTTCAGGGACCATTACTGAGTTCCAGGAGTTGTCCACGGCCTTCACGCAGCAATTCATTGGGAGCCGACCTACTGCGAAGATGCCTGTCCAGATGTTCGACATAGAGCAGAGGAACGGAGAAACCATCCGAGACTATGTCGAAAGATTCAATAGGGAAGCTCTGAGCATCCCAGACTTCCGGCCCGAAATCCGCATTCTTGCCATGACACGGGGCCTTCGGCGAGACTCACAGCTATTCTACGAGTTCTCAAAGGACCCCCCGGAGACCCTCAGAGAATTTTACCGAAGGGCAGAACAGCACATGACCGCCGAGGAACTAAGAATGGCAGGGCCGAAGCCCGATCACCACCGCGCCGATGGGTCCAATCAGCAAGCTCGGCATCCGACCGAACAAGCAGGACGACCTCGGAGGATGCGGGGAAGGAAACCCCAAAGTTTCACACCATTGAGCACTACACGGAGCAACATTCTCATGGCGCTGGAAAGGCAAGGGACGCAGATTCGGCGACCAAGGGCCATGACCGCCGATAATAAGAAGAATGCAAAAAAGTTCTGCCAGTTTCATCGCGACCACGGTCATGACACCGAAGACTGCTTCCAGCTGAAGAAGTACATAGAGTCGCTGATAAAACAGGGCCAACTTCGGAAATACCTGAGGATGCCATCCCCGAAAGGCAGAAAAATGGAGGAAGAAAGGGCCGAAGATGAGGACTATGACTCCGACAGGCGGAGAAACCGAAGTCCAAAAAGGCGCCCTCCACCTCCGGCAGGGGTTATCCAAACAATCACCACGGGGCTCCCATCCTCGGAAAGAAAGCGAAAGGTCAGAGAAATTGCAATCACGGAATATCAAAATCCAGCAAAAAAGCTGGCCCGCAAAAATGGATCCACCATCGTCTTCCCCCACGACGATCCACTGCTGATCATGGCGAGGATAGGGAACTGGGACGTCAAAAGGGTGCTACTTGATGACGGATCAAATGCGGACGTCCTATTCTCGCACTTACTGCCGAACTTGGGCATCTCCAGCAGCGAACTTAAGCCAGTCACCTCGCCCACCTTCGGGGTCGGACCATCCGAACTGCCTGTTCTCGGATGGATCGACCTCCCACTGATGATGAAAGGGACTTCGGTAGACGGAGCAGCTGAGTTGTACGCCTCCACAATGGCAAGGTTCATCGTCATGGATGTCCCGTCCTCGTACAACGCCATCCTTGGAAGGCAGACACAGGGAAACCTGCACATTCGCCCTGATGTGAAGTACTTGACTGTCACATTCGCCACCAAGGATGGAGATGCAGAGATCTTCATAGACCAGGCCGAGGTGAGAAAGGTGTTTGTGAAAGCACGAAAGGCCCCGGCGAGCAACTTCGCACAAACAATGGAGGCTAAGGCGCCAGAAAAAGGCAAAGAAGAAGATCTCGCAAAAGCGGAAATGGAAACAGTAGAACTTATCCCAGGACAATCTACCCGAATAGGGAAGAGCTTGGCCGAAGATGAGAAGGAAAACCTTGTATCCTTTCTGCTGAAAAATAAAGATCTGTTTGCCTACTCGCCAAAAGATATGCCAGGGGTAAACCTCGGCCTAATACAGCACAGCCTCAAAGTAAGCCTGAAAGCAAAACCTGTCCGGCAAAAGAAACGAAGCATCTCGACCCACAAGAGCAACTTTGTCAAAACCGAGGTCCAGCGTCTGTTAGACGCCGAAGTCATCAGGGAGGTGAAGTACCCCGAATGGTTAAGCAACGTGGTCATTGCCACAAAAGAAGGTAGCAGCAAACTTCGGATGTGCATCGACTTCAGAAACCTGAACGATGCTTGCCCAAAAGACTCATACCCTCTGCCGCCAATAGATCAACTGGTAGATTCAACTGCTGAGTATGGGCTCCTTAGTTTCCTAGACGCCTTCAGTGGCTACCATCAAATAAGGATGGACCCCGAAGATGAAGAAAAAACCGCCTTCATCACGGAGGGAGGAACATACTGCTATGTCAGAATGCCCTTCGGGCTAAAAAATGCAGGAGCCACCTACCAAAGGTTGATGAACAAGGTCTTTAAAGACCAAATGGGGAGAAACATGGAGGTGTATGTTGATGATATGATAGTCAAGAGCAAACTGCCTGGCTTTCACGTTGCAGACCTAGAGGAAACCTTCCAAAAGCTCAGAGCCTTCGGGATTTGGCTCAATCCTGAAAAGTGCATCTTCGGGGTAACCTCAGGAAAATTCCTTGGGTACATGGTATTCAAAAGAGGCATTGACGCTAATCCCGAGAAGATTAAGGCGCTGCTTGAGTTCTAAACTCCTGCCACAGTCAAAGACGTGCAGAGGCTCACCGGAAGAATAACCTCTCTGAGCAGGTTTATTTCCAGGTACGGAGATAGGTGTCGACCCTTCTTCAAAGTCCTCACAAAGGCAGCAAAAATGGAAGGCGACCTCGGAAGGAATGATCGTCCTTGGGACGAAGATTGCCAAAAGGCCTGGGAAGAACTCAAAGTCTACTTGGCTAGCCTGCCGACTCTGCGACAACCTCGGGAGGGAGAGCCCCTCGTTTTGTACCTCGCCGTCACGGAGAAAGCTGTAAGCTCGGTCCTCGTGAAAGAAGAAGGGCCAAAGCAATGGCCAGTCTATTACGTCAGCAAATCCCTGCATGGCGCCGAAGTCAGGTACCCTCTGCTTCAAAAAGCTATATACGCCTTGGTGCTTGCAGGGAGAAGGCTGCGACCATACTTTCAGGCTCACCCCATCATCGTCCGAAGTAGTCTACCACTACGGGATGTTATGAAAAAAGTTGATCATTCGGGAAGGCTCTCCAAGTGGTGCATAGAGCTTGGCGAACACGAAATCATATATGAACCTCAGAAGGCCATAAAAGCTCAAGCACTAGCAGATTTTATCGCCGAAATACCCACCACTAAGGAAAGCCATTTGGATCCAAACGGAGGTAAGCTGGAGTGGACCTTGCATGTTGACGGAGCCTCGGGATCCGAACACCAGGGAGCTGGAGTAATTATCGAAATACCCACCACTAAGGAAAGCCATTTGGATCCAAATGGAGGTGAGCCAGAGTGGACCTTGCATGTTGACAGAGCCTCAGGATCCGAACACCAGGGAGCTGGAGTAATTATCAGAGGACCCGAAGGCCTAGCGGTAAAGAAGGCTATCAACTTCAGCTTCAGCGTCACTAACAATGTGGCTGAGTATGAAGCCCTCATAGCGGGATTACGCTTGGCCAAAAGGATTGGCGTGAGAAACTTAAAAGCTCACAGCGATTCCCAGCTGGTAGTTCGGCAGACGGCAGGAGATTATGGGGCGAAGGACCCAACCTTGGCAAAATACCACGAGCTGGTAGCAAAGCTCATCCAAGAGTTTGACGCCGTACGGATCGAAAATGTACCTCGGCGGAATAACACTGAGGCAGATTGCTTGGCGAAGTCTAAAACATACACCGAGGTGCTAGATCACTCGAGCATCTCAGTGCTGAGCATAGTGACCTCGGGAAAAGGATGGAAAGATCCCATAAAGAGATACCTCGCAGAAAATGTGCTACCCGAAGACCTCGGCGACGCTTCAAGATTGCGAAGACGCTCTGGCCGATTCTTCCTAATTGGCGAAGAGTTAAACCGACAGGGATATGCAAACCCGCTGCAAAGATGCGTGGATGAAGAGGATACTGAAATGGTCCTTGAAGAGGTCCACGAAGGCATGTGTGGTTCACATATTGGAACTGATGCCCTTGCGGCGGTGATACTTCACCAAGGATACTTCTGGCTTACCCTGAGAAAGGATGCAAGGCAGTTCATCCGAAAATGCGGAAGTTGCCAGAGACATGCGAACATCCAGAGGGCACCCTCGGAAATGGTAACCTCGGCAGACTATCCTTGGCCCTTCGCTGTCTGGGGTATAGACCTTATTGGGCCACTCCCCTCAGCCCCCGGAGGCGTGAAATTCTGCGTGGTAGCAGTAGACTATTTCTCCAAATGGGTCGAGGCAGAACCCCTAGCAACTATCTCGGCAAAAGAAGTGCAAACGTTTGTGTGGAAGAACATAGTATGCAGATTCGGCATACCGAGGGTACTAGTGGTTGATAATGGATCCCAATTCATAGACAAAGGATTCCAGGAATTTATCAGCGACCTCGGAATAAAAATGCACTTCGCCCCAGTAGCTCACCCCCAAAGCAACGGGCAGGTGGAAGTATCTAATAGGACCATAAAAGATGGCCTGAAAAAGAGACTGGGGGAAGCAAAAGGGAAATGGCCAGGAGAACTCCAAAGCGTATTATGGAGTTACCGAACGACGCCCCGAAGAGCCACAGGGGAGACTCCCTTCTCACTCGTCTTCGGTACAGAGGCTATTATCCCAATAGAGATAGTTCAACCTTCAGTACGGGTGTAAGTATTTGATGAAGGTGGAAAGGACCTCGGCCTCAGAACCAAGCTCGACCTCGTCGGCGAACACAGAGAAATAGCCGAGCTGAGAAGAAAAGCTTTTCAGCAAAGAGTGGCCGCGGCTATAAACTTACGGGCCAGGCCAAAAGAAATCAAGAAAGGAGACCTCGTTCTCCGAAAGGCTGACTTTGCGCCTCGGAGGCCATCCCACGGAGTACTTCGCGCAAACTGGGAAGGACCTTATCTGGTCCTCGCCGAAGTACGAAAAGGCGTGTACAAACTTGGCGATGCCGAAGGCGTAGAATTGAAAAACACTTGGCATTCAGACGCCTTGAAAAAATTCTACGCCTAAGCTTGAGCGAAGGAATCATACTGTACGAAAAATATTCTAAGTACAGAAGTATCTTGAGAAAATTTCTTAAGTGCAGAATTGTACAGAATTCCGCGAAGATGCTCGCGACGAACACAGATATGACTTTCCGAAGTCCCTTGAGCCATCACGCTCGGGAAAGATGGGAAAAATCTCTCAGCGGTACTCGCCGTAATAAGCGCAGAGACAGTTTTCCAAAGTCCCTTGAGCCTTCAAGCTCGGGAAGGATGGAAAATAAAAAATCTCGCAAAAGGTTTCTTAAGTCTTTTGAGCGAACATGCTCGGGACAAGGGGAAATGAAAATTTTTGACTAAAAGGTTTCCGAGGTCCCTCGAGCGAATGTGTTCGGGACAAAATGGAAATGCAAAAACCTGCAAAAAGACTTAGTCAAATTCTTCAAACTTTCCAAAAAAGCCTCTTGAGCGATCAGGCTCGGCCAATGGAAAGATCTCTCATACTTAGTCAAGTTTCTTTGATCACAGGTTTTCCGAAGTCTCTTGAGCAAATGTGTTCGGGGCAATGGAAATAAAGAAACTTGCAAAAACACTTAGCCAAAAAAATCTTCATTTACAAGAAAGATAGCTTACAAGGAAAAGGCGCCCGAAGAAGGAGAACAAAAATAAAGAAGAAAAAGGAAAAGGAGCCCTAAAGCAGCCTAAGGGTCCTCGGCGTCCCGAGAGCCACCCGCTCCGCCATCCTTTTCCACCATCTTCGACGCCGGAAGTGAGGGAGGAAGATTCAGGTGCTCGATTTTTGACCAGGACCACCGAGGCCCCTCGGGAATGTTCAGAGCCTCCAAAAAAGAGAGGTCCAGACCCGGGAACCTCTCAAGGACTTGATGCCGAGCTAGGCAGAATCCGTCCTGGAACGCGACCTTGTTCATTTGGTCGGACTTGTCCTTCTCGACCTCAAGGTCGTCGAGCTCGTCCTGCAGATCCGCAACCTCCTCCTTCAGATCCTTTATCTTCTTCGTTTCAGACTCCTTCTTCAAAGACTGGACCTCGGCTTGAAGGGCGCTCTTCTCAGACAAGAGCGTGACTATGATATTCTCATTTTTTGACTTGTTTTGGATAAGGTCTTGGTTTACAGCACGCAGCCCCGCCACTTGATCACGGAGGTCGGCAATCTTCGGGGAGGAGTCCACCTTAAAGTCTGCCTTTTCCTTTCGGAACTCCTCCCGAAGGGTGGCAACTTCCTCCTTCGCAGCATCTGCCAGCTGCTGGTTCTTGGCGGTCAATTCCGAGCACGTGGCTTTCGACTTTTCTAGGGCCTCTAAGGCCGAAGCTCGGAATGCCATCTACCTGGCTACTCGAACTCGGAGAAAGCCGGCGTACCCCAACAGCTGTGAAAAGATGAGAGCAAGGTCAAAAAAGAGCCAGGCACTTAGGCAAAATTGAAGGGAGAAGGGTGTGGAGAGCATACCTGAGCAGCATGCTCGGTGACTTTCGCGGCGAGGGTGTCATCGCCCGGATGAGCCGCCGCAATAGCCTTGAAGGAGGCCTCTGTAAGTATCCCATTCGAAATCTGCTTCGCCATTTCAAGACAATCCTCAGAGTACAAGTTCATGTCCTCCGTGAATGTCCAGAAAGGCACTTTTGGTATCTTCCCTTGCGGGACTTTGGCGTCGCGACGGGCCCGCGCCTTCGCGTGTTCGGCCGCCCAGTTCGGGGTAAGTAACTCCCCTGCAGGGCGAAAAAGAGAAGCAAGTCAGAGACAAAGGAAATTTCAGAAAAAACAAAAGAGCCATACTTGTTCTGAAAAACAACAAACCTGGCGGCACTTCGACCACGACGTCCTCGGAGTCCTGAGACTCCTCGGTCGAAATCCCCTTGCCCTTCTCCTTGCGCTGCTCCTTGGCAGAAGGAGCCTCTACCACGGCCTCTAAGAGAGCCTGCGGCACGGAGGGGCCCTGGGGAGGGACGTCGGCAGAAGGGACCTCGGAAGCAGCAGCCTCAGACGCCGGAATCTCAGCTGTCCCAGGCCCCTCGGCAGTCTCCTCGGGAATTTCTTCTAGAGGAACCTGGGCAATTCTCTTTGCCCGTTTCCCCGAAGGCCCCGCACCAGTAGACTTCCGCCTTCGGGAAGCCGCCTTCTTTGTCTGATCGCCCTTCTCCACTTGGCCAGAGAAAAGAAACTTGTAATACGCGGCAGTCCCGTCGCCCATCTCTGAAAAAGAGGAAAAATATCAGCGTAAGTCCGAGGAAAAAACAGCAAGGGAGTAGAAGACAACTCACTTTCGACAAGCGTTTCGAAAGAAATTTCCTCCTTAAGAAGCTGGACCAACCAGGAATCCTTCCCGGTGATGG
Source organism: Aquilaria sinensis (assembly GCA_005392925.1). NCBI lineage: Eukaryota > Viridiplantae > Streptophyta > Magnoliopsida > Malvales > Thymelaeaceae > Aquilaria > Aquilaria sinensis. Next base: position 45,064 of record SMDT01002048.1, on the reverse strand, counting down.
CAGGAGCTGGCATCTCGAGGTCAGTCTCGTGCTCCTTCACCACCTTTAGCTCCCGAAGGACCTCTTTGGTCATCAACTTCCAGTTGATGGGAAAAGGGTAAAGGGCGCGCGGAGCGACCTCGGGAGCCCAGTCAGAGACAGACCGAATACGGCCGTCGAAGTCTGCGAAAGTGGAAGCCAACTCTGGAGTCAGCAACAACCTCGGATCAACGACGTCCGCATCTAACTTTCCCTGAGCCCACTTGGTCGGAACATACGACCAGGCCTCCTCCATCTTCAGGAAAAAGAATTTCTATTGCCACCCCCGCCAGCTGTCCTTGGTGGCGAAGGTGAACATGAATTTTTTGCTCCCGGATCCCCGAGGTAGCAAGAAATAGAAGCCACCCTTCGGGACCACCAAGAGCTTGTAGTACTGCATGAAGATTGTAAAATGGGGTTCTATCCCGAACACGCCACACATGCAGAGGTAGGCGTTAAAATAGCAGAACGAGTTCGGGGGAAGCTGGTTCACAGCAATGCCATGAAATTGGCAGAACTCGCAAACCATCTTCGGGGGAGGATACTGAAGTCCGGCCTTTAGCTGGGCTCGGAAAATGGTAACCTCATTACTATGGTTTGAAAAAGCATAATGGCTAGAGCGAGGCAGCCTTGTCTTGGCGTAAGAGGGAAGAAAGAACTTTTTCTTCCACCTCTCTAGTTTTGCGGGGGTCGTGCAACAAGGATGGGCTAAAAGAGGCTGCCAGCTCTCAGGGATAGGCATTTGCGACATGAAAACAAGTTTGGAAATGGGAAGAAAACAGTTTCAAGAAAAAAACTCAAAAGAACAGAGGGATCAAAATGCTCTGGAAAACAAAAACCCACCGAAAGATTTGCCAAAATCTGAGGACGCCGTCGTGAAAGTTGGCTGGAAAAAGCTCTGATTAAGGTAGCTCCGCCATAGAAAGCAAGAAAGTGCAAGAACAGGGGCAAAGCAGAGAAAAGAGCAGAAGAAAAAGCAAAAGGAACTTATGATGGAATGGGCTATTTATAAGCCAGAGGTGGGTAACCGAAACATCATCATGAGTACCCTTTGGAGGCGAACCGTCGCCGTAACTGCTCTCTGCACCTGAAAAGGCGTGCCCTCTGTAACCGACGCGACTCTCCTCCAATGGCAAAGCGCCACATGTCAACCGCTGCGCAAAAATGGGGGACACGTCCTCCAAACGCCCCTTGAAAACTGGGACACGTCTTCTGACATCCCTGGAAAACTGGGACGCGGCGCTCAGACTGACACGCTTGGCCAAACAGACCTGCAGAAACAAAGAGCAGGCCAACTCGAGGACGCCAAGAGACAGGCTATGGCCGAACAGCCCATGACCTTCGGGCAAGAGGTGTATCTTCGGCACAGGCTCCGCCTCGAAGACACCAAAGAATAGGCCAAGGCCGAAGAGCCCATGATCTTCGGGCAAAAGGCGCATCCTCGGAACAGGTTGAGCTTCCAAAGAGACTCCCATAAACAACCTCGGAAAGAGATGCAAAACCGAAGTCTTCACTTCGGCTTTCCAAAGGGGGGCATGTGATAGCCAAACGCTATCACCTCTATCTGGCCGAACTCCCTGCCACAAGAATGGCCAGAAGAAGCTGGCGCTACTCGAGAAAAGGTGTGATCATGCACCTCGGGAGATAGCCGAAGAGCTCCGAGCCCGGCACGCCAGGAAAACCCGAGGACACTGCTTGCCCCCCCAAGGTTGTGAACAGATCGCGTTCGGAAAAGCGGCACCAGACATAGCGAGCCAAATATGATATCCTCGAAGGCGGAACTCCCTGAAACTGGGAACCCCAGAACTGAGGGCTTGTTTCCCGAAGAGGCTCTGCCCGTACCAAAGGACGACCTCACCCAGGGACCTCGGGAGTACGGCAGGAGCATTTATGGAAGCATTTAAGGAAGCCTCTGACACGTCCTTTCACAGACGTCACAAGCCGCCTCGAAAGGCGCTCTGACACACGGACACCATCAGAATCACATCATGGCCCATCTCAGCACATGGCTCAAGGCAACCTGCTACCAGCTATCTGTCTCCTACGCCCAGAAATTCAGGAACATCCGGCTGAACACGTGTCGCGATCTGAACGGGCTAGGCACTCCTATAAATACCAGGAATTAATACTTGGCAGGTGGTTGGTTGGCAAAACACTGCTCCCACACTCTGAGAAAATTACCAAGCAAGACTCTTCAGCCCTGTGTGCTATTACCTTTGCCTTTTTCTCAGCCAACCACTGACTTGGGCGTCGGAGGCTCCCCCCCCAGAAAAACACTCCAGGGGCCTCCTAACCCTTTGTTTCTGAGCTTTTAGGCACACTCCCTTGGGCGATCCATCCTCCAGGCGTTCTTCCTCCCAGAAGTCTCTCCACCAGTCACCATGACTATAAACGATGAGGCCCCCGGCCATCACTTATAAAGGGACATGGATGGCATTTAATATGGAAGGAAATGGATGGAATTAAAGAATTTTTAAGGACCAAATTGTAAAAAAAATGCAAAGCGCATCATTTAAAGCCTAATGCCAAATATGGTCATAAGTGTCAAAAAAATTTTGAAAGCTTATGATAAGCTTTTACCAAGGTTAAGGATTGTTAAAAATTATCTTTTTTTTATCGTAGTATCACCAGCCAAGACCTAATCCATGTGTGGGCTAAAGTTGCAAAAATTTGCACATATGCCATAACATAATATTGAACCTAGGTCAAAGAAAAATAAAAGAAAGAAAAAAAAAAAGAAAAATCTCATTTCTTCATTTTTTCTCTGACCATTCACCTACACTATCCCTAAGCTCCTTCCTTGTGCTATTCCACTATCCTTCGGAGCTACCACACAACAAGCAAACAAGAGGAAGCAAGAGAAAATAAGGAACTCAACAAAGAGTACATAAAACCCTATTTTCCGTGTGTCTAGGGTTTACAAATTTTAGCCAAGGTAAGGGTTTTCACTAAGTTTCCTAGTTATTTATTGTTAAATAATGATGACAAAACATCCATGGAACTAACAATAAGCTTGGAAGAGAGCAAAAAGTTCCATGAACCAAGCATAGGTTAACGGGGAGTGCATGAACATGGTTTCAGGATTACTATTTTTCATGCACATAGATGGTAGTTTATACAAGGGTTTTTAGAGCCTAATTTAGATCTAACTATGACCTAACTACATCCTAAGACCAAGCAATAGCTCGAGGAAGGCTGCCATAGTGAGTTCTTAATGTTTATTTGAATTTTATTGGACTAACCTTAATTAATGTCGTTGCCGCATTGCACTTGTATTGTTTATGTGTTTGTTTGGTGCATATGATTGTTATATTGTGTGTTTGCATTATTTTTGTGCATTTTAGTGTCTTTAGTTTTCAAGTCTGTTGCTAGAAACCAAGATTTTATCGATAACTCCTTACTAAGTTCTTCAAAGAAACATATCCCCATTTTTGTCCACATTTCTGGTGATCCTGAAAGAGGGCAATCAAAGTAACACTTTTATTTTAAGTTTTCTAGTGAAATTTTAGTACATGAACTTCATTATATGTAGTTCTCAATTGGAAAGTTTCATGATTTTTAGAGCACATTAGCTAATTTTAGTGTTGGTACTTTCTGTCATATATAACAGCTACCTTTTTGAAGTTTCTAGAATGCTTTGCATTTCTAATGCTTTTCCAAGAATCTAGTGTAGGAACCTAATTAGGCTAGGGCATTTATAATATGCATATATGCATTTAAACAAGTTATGAATTTTTTATGAATGTTGTATGGAGGATATTGGAAGCAATGAAGTGTTGTTTGAGTTTAATGTTCAAATTCTATCCATTTATGGTTTATGGCCTACTTTGTTGGCATACATGTTAAATGCAAATGGAATGGCTCAAAATTATTGGGAATGATTTTCCCATATATTTAATACACATTTGGACACTGCCAAGTTGGTTTTGTACTTAAAAGTAACATGCATTAATTATTTAAAATTTTTTATAAGCATTTTGAGAAATTGTTTCCCAAATTTGACACCATGTAGTCCATTAGCCATAAATTCCTGTATAAATTGAATCTAGCTATTAAATTTTGATCAAATTTAGAGACATTCAAGATGAAGAATTTTTCTTTTGAATTACCCTCTTTGGTGCTCTATAGCTTAAGATATTTCCCATCAAAGTTTGTTGATTTGGCTATTCACTATTCATTAGGTCATTTCTACCCTATTGGTTGTAAAATCCACAATTGCAATGCTATGTGGATTTAAAGTCTCAAACATGTCTTCCTATAATTTTTTAAATTTATTAAATTTTCTAAAACCTTTAGGTCCCAGGAGGACACTAGTAGAATTTGAGTTAGACATGGCATGATTGTTTGGACATACAAATGGGCACCATGTGCACCAAGTGTGCATGTAATTGTGCATAAGCTTTATCTTGGCTCAAGTTAGGGTTCAGCCATTGTCTTCCTTGTGTAAATGAGATTGTATATGAATATCTATGTGATGGTAGGACCAATATGCTTATATTTACATATTGACCAACAAGGCCATTTCGTTAAACATTGTAGCATTGTTCTAATTGGCTCATAGAACATGCATCATAGTGTTCTAACTAGAAGATGGTTTCCATAAGGAGAGAGGATCAGGGACCGCTAAGACCTCATGGTGAGTAAAGGCAAAAGAATAGAAATGAAGAACAAAGATAGGGTGAATAGCACCACGAAGAACACAAGGAGTAGTAAATCCTGCACCTGAATTGAACATGCCTCAGGCATGGTAAAGTTGTAAAGAAACCTTTCCAAAATAAATGAAGGCTTAGTAAGACTTCTACAAGGCCACCAACATAGAGGACAAGCTATAGCACAGGAAACAAATCAGGAAGCTGTAAGAGAAGCCTCTAGAAACAACAACCTAATGAATGTTCCTTCTGATGGGAATGAAAATGATTAAGCCAAAGAAGTTGAGGATAGGAGACATCTTAGAGCTAGAAGGATCAAGTCTGAGATTGGCCAAGTATCCAAGGCCAATTTCTCAGCATATGACCATTCTAGTAAGAATAAAGCTAAGAAATCTAATGAGAATAGAGGGAAAAGAAGACCCAAAAAGCACATGGACTTAAAGAAATCACACAAGTCTAGGAGACATAGAGTTGAGTACCTTTGGGCTCTGATGATGTCATACTATTGGAGAGGTTTTCAGGGCCAAAAACCTCCACTGTTTGACGGCAAAGCGTGCCATGTCTGTGACTTGTATATGCCCTGGGCTGTAAAGAAATGTACACATAAAGTGTATTATGTAAATATATGAGTAATACAAGTCACAAGTATGGAAATAAGGGTTACACAATGTGAGTACTCCATGATAGTGCCCGAGAAACACTCTGTTTGAGCTTCAAGTGGAATCTAATGAAAGGTGACAAAACAATAAGCCAAACAAGATTATGCTTAAGTCCTAAGTGCATTATGAGGATGGAACATAAAATTTTGAGAAAACTTGGTTAAGAAACCAATAAATTGAGTGACTTAAGCTAAGGCACAAAATAAGGAAACCCCTAAGACATACCCTAGTGTGCTTCTTTATGAACTCAAGGGCTCTAAAGCCCACAACACCAAATGACATTGTATGGAAACAATGCCTAAGGTGGTGATACTAATATGGGTAGCTATACACATACAAAAATGTGATGAATGCATGAAAGATGACCAAGACACACTAGAGTGCACTAGAACACTCGTAAGTGCACCATTGTGTGCAACAATGTGCATATGGTGACTTTAAAGCATTATGCCCTGAAAGGCACTGTATGGGGATGATATTGATCATTTAGATAGTAATGATGGCTACAATGTGGGCTAATAAAATTTTGAAAATACCAAGGAACCATGGAGACACCTCAAGAAACACTAAAGTCAATAGCCTAGCACAGACAAAAACCAAAAAAAAAACAAATTGGGTATTTCTTGGTAGCTTCATGGGCTCATTAAGTCAATCCAATAGCCTACCAGAGACGAAAACCAAAAGGGAACAAATTGGCGACTAAACTAAGCAAGACTTGGAAACTAAGTCCATTCAGCCACCGAATGTAACTAAGTCATTCAAGGTAGCTTCCTAAGCTATTTCCAAGAAAATTATAGCCCTATTTACTACCTAGTACATGGTACTAAGACCTTTCAATGACCATAAAAAAGGATAGAAACAAAAGATAGCAAAAATAAGACTAAACTAAGCAAGGACAACCTGGATGGCTTCAAGAAGCCATTTGGCCACTGCCAACATCCAAGTCTTCTTAAGACAGCTCTTTTGTAGCTACCTAGAAATTTCTTAGATATTTCCTACTCCTTTACCTCTTTTAAAAATAGTAGACCCAAGCCAAAAATATTTAGAGGCCGAAACACAAGCAAAAAATCAAAGAAAACACAAGTTAGCCAAAATCAAGGCCAAACTAGCACACCATTTTTGGTGTCCTTCCTGAGCTACTTTATTGTTCCTTTCTTCTTGAATTTTAACCATCATCTACCTAGGCATACCCCTGCCTAAGTACCCTATAGTTTTTAGAAAGAAAAGAAGTGGAGAAGGATGAATAGGAGGTGAATTTGTGATAAGACCAAGCAAGAGTAGTACATGGTGTTACCTATGTTGATGCTTACAGTTATGAGCATGGGATCAAGCTTTCTTACTATATTTTGAGTATAGGAGAGGACTTAATATGAAGTTTTGTCTCCTATATTTTGAATGGGAAACCCTAGGTGATGGCTTAAGCTAAAGGAACCTAGAGGCTATGTTAATGGGCTATGTGTGCATAAAGCACTATGGTAAGCTAGCTAGTTTGCTTTCAGCAAGCATAAGGTTTTCATTCCAGTTGTGCCAAGCTTGACAATCACCTAGAGCTTTATAATTAATGACTCTAATCAAAATGATCACAAGAAGAAATTTCCAATAAATCATGCTTGCTATGGAAACCTAGTGTTATGGTTTGTGTGCTTGTATGCTTCTTTGTTTTCATGTGTATGCTAACCCTTTTTTTATCACTTATATATGTATTATACATTATGTTGTACTTGTTGTTTATGGTGTTTTCTATGTTTTTGGATACAAGTTACCAAAGGAGCTTGGAGCTTTTAAGTATATCAATGTTTTAAACATTGAATGAGGCATTAGGTGCTGTTTGGGTTCTTCACTAAGTAGATATGTACTCATACCCTCTTTTTCCCAATTATGGTAAAGAAGTGGAGGACTAAAAGGGGTAGGAACCTATACAGGGGGCCTATATACACAAAGGCATACTCTCTAAGTTATGGACTATGAAAAAGGAAGCATGAAAAGTTCACTGATCTGAACTAATGGTTGTGTTTCTGTATTATGAATGTATGCCCAAATGCCTATAGTAGGAATAGCTATTTTTAGATCAATCTTGGTATAGGCCAAAACTAGGAGAGTCATAAGTAATCTATAGCCTAAATATCAAGTTAAAGTGAAAGTGGAAGTCTTAGCGGGTTGAGAGACTATTTGAACAGAAAGAAGTGTACCATACATGAAGACTTTTGAAACATCAAACTTTCGATGTTTTTGGCCATGTAGTCCTTCTTGAAATTTTGGCTTGTGCATAGATGTCTATATATGTGGGAAAAAAAGGACTAGGATAGACTAAACTTGTGCTTGTATATATTTTTTCGTACCCACTATGGGGTAATCCAGTTATGGTGCCAAAACTGTGCATTTAAACTCCCAGGATTTGTGTGTCCTATAGGTCATTAGAACAACACCCCTAGTGTATATACTCAAGTGACCATCTTGAGCACTATGTAAATATATGCATATTGGTCTAACCATAACACACATATTTACATTTATGTACACTACGGTAGCTAAGAAGGAAAACACTAGCACAAGTCTTAGTTTTGGCTTCCACACATTAGGCAATCTTGCTAAGTTCTAGTAACTAGCCACTGCACCTGTAACTTCCACTAATAAACTGTATCATTCTAACCATGTACCCCCTATTTTATTTACTTCATTACCAAGTAAAGACTTAGAGAAAACTAAGAATTTTTTTTTACATCAATAGCCCACCTATGGACCTGGCTATGGATTTTTTAACTTGGTTACAAAATTCTGACAAAATGAACAGTAACTTAGCCAAATTTACAACGTTATATCTTTGGCTACAGGGCTCCAAATTAAGAAATTCAAAATTCCAGTTCAACCTATAGATATTCTCTAGGTTGGTCAAAATTTTGTATAACTACTACTTCTACACAGGGAGATATAGAACCTTAAGTGTAGTGTCAAAATTCTGGTCACTTTATGACCATTTTGCCCATACAAAATTTCATAAATGTGCAAACACTTCATTCACTAGAGGAAAACCCTCCAAAGCTATCCCATATTTGTGCATTACACATAGCAATTACATTCCCTTGCTTTTAACAACTTTATGTGGACAAAACAAAATTTACAAGTAAGCAACCCATCATTCACACTTAGGCAGCTTTGCACCACATCACATACACAGCCAAAACATTACTCAAATGTTCACATACTTGTCTCATTTTACACACACTACATTTGCATACATACATGCACTAAAAAATGGTCTTAACTTAGCTAAATATGCACCCTAGGTTGCAGGGCTGCCTGAGACACAATGGACTCGATAACAGGATGATGGACAACTGCTACACAACACAATAAGTACCACCATTAAAAAAGCCAAATGTGCTCCTAAAATCACCAAACTTTCCATATCATAACTAAACATATGGAAGTTCATGTACTTGAAATTTCAGATAAAAAATCAAACCACAAATGTCAGTTTGAATGAGATCTTTTTGCTGGACTTGAAATGACAAAATTGAGGGGAGTAAGTTTCATTGAGAAACTTAGTAAGGGTAACACTTGGATTCAATAGGCAACATGACCATCATTAAAACTTGTGTCCAAAGACACTAAAGCACAAAACCACAATGCACATATACAAGATATAACAACCAAATGCAGCAGCCATTTACAACCAACAAACACATGAAATACGGCAGCAACAATAACCATAGATTAGTCCATAAAACAAGTAATAAACTTAAATAAATCACTATGGAAGCTCTCCTCAAGCCAATGCTTTGTCCTAGGAGGATTTTAACACTATTTGGTACTAAATTTGCCCCTAGAAACCCTTATTTCACTGCCACCTCTATGCACTTGACAATAGGTCACAAAATCTTCAATAAGTGCACTCCTCTCACTAAGCTTGGTTCATCAAGCTCATGGCTCTCTTCGAAGCTTAGCCCTAGCTCCATGGTTGCTTGAAAATATAGAAAACAACCCATGAGAGCAAGAGAACCGTTACCAAAGTTCGTAGGGTGAAAATCAAGCTTGATCCTTGAAGCATGAAAGCAATGGCTCTAGTTTGCTTCCAACTGCTTCCTTTTGCCTTCAATTTCAATCAATTGCAAGTTTGATGGTGTGGTGGCTATGGAGGAAGTGTTGCTGTGTTCTTGGGTTGGAGGAGGCTAAAAAAGAGAGAGACATAAGTGATTTGGCCACTTAAATGGGCTTAAATGAGCTAAAGGGTGCAAAAGACACTTAATAAGCTTAACCTTGCTTTATGTCATTTTCCTTCTCGCTAATTATGGTTTCTTTGTCTTAAACTCATTGGTACACATGTGCCCAACATTTTTGACTATTTATCAAGTCTTGGCTGCCTCCCCCATGGTGGGATAACCCCACAATTCCACCCTTAGACTTAAGTCAAAAGCTTGAACACCTTATGGTTCACACTAGCACATTTAGGTCTTTACGCCTTTAGTGTTTCCTTTGTCCAAACTTGTCTTCCATGAGCAATTTGGTCCTCCAATAGCACTTTCATACCATTCATATCCTTCCCATAACTCTCCAAGTCTCTTTCTTAAGAGTTTTGCAATTGAGTACCCGAATTTCCAAAACCTTACAAAAAGTCCAAAGGTTGCTTGAAAAACAAGCTATCCTTAAGGCTTTTCTTGGGGGCTAAGTTACCAACTTGGAACACTTTTAAGGAGGTGTTGATCAAGCCTTTTACCCCCCACACTTCAATCATTATGGCAAGAATTACACAATATAATGGTTTTTGGCCATTATGACACACTTGTAATTCTCCCATTTTTGTGAGGTGGTAACATTTTTGGGCCTGGGTAGGCCATAAGGCATTAAGAAAAAGAGCCATGCATGGTTTGAATCCTATGATGTGTGACTATATGTATGGTTATGTGTGAGAATGGTTTAACTTTAGGAAGACATAAATGAACCCATAAAGACACTAAGACAAACTTTACATGCATGCTTAAACCCTTTAGTAAACTCAACTAAATAAAAGCCCACCAGTTGAGTAAAACTAAGGAAATACTTCTAAGACTTCAAAAGCTTGATATTCCCACTTGAGTAAGTAACAAGTTGGGCTTAAGAATCTTGGGAGCCAGAGTCCAAATCTCCATATGTAAACTAGTAAGTAATTAAAAACAATTAGTTGCTATAAACCTCTTTAAAAGGTGTAAGGTAGGGGTGAGTTGAGCCCTGATAGAGTAGGACCAAAAAAAGCCAAGGAATGCTTGAGATTCATTGAGAAGATGTTTGAGAGGATGTATTTGGGCTCCTCCACGAAAGTATCTCTAATTACCAGCAATCTTTTAAGTAATGCAAAAAAGTTGTCGAGGAGTGTTAGAGATTAGTATGTTGCTCAGAGAGGCAGGAGAGCAAATCATGAACTGGAGATGACACGGCCTGAATTTGCAAGACTATTTTAAGACTAGTACATTAGTGATGCCCTCAAAGATATGAAGCAAGTAGAGTTTGATATGCTGAAACAAGACAACCTCAATGTTCAAGGATATAAACACAAGTTCAACCAACTTGTGAAGTATGCACAAAAATAACATGGGTTGAAAGAACTTAAAGCTAAAAAATTTGTTAGAGGCCTGAGACCAAACATCAAGAAAGTTGTGAGGCCTTTGAATGCCACTACATAGCATGACGCTATTCAAAAAGCTGTACTGGTGGAATAGGAAGAATATGAGAATAAATGGTTTCTTAGTGGACAAAGGCAAACCAGTTAGCCTAGAAAGTAGAATAAGCCACTATAGGACAAGGGCATTGCCATAGATTTTTAACCTAGTATGGATGGCAAGGACAAGAGCAAGGGCAAGTTCACTGGCCCAAGGTGCCCTAGATGCAGAGGGAAAGAGAAGCAAGGCCAGAATAGGCCTAATGTGCCAGCTACCAGAGATAATCAATGAAGGGGTCCTTCAAGAGCTTAAAGGCCATGAGTGTAAAGAGCTAGTACAGCATTCCATAATGATAAAGGAGAAGCATTTCAACATGGGGCACTCAAAGCTAACATTTACTTAAATGGTTTGCCAATCCGTGTATTGATTGATGTTGGTACCTCAGTTTCTGTTGTGGCTAGAAGGTTAATTGAATCTTTGAAGCTACCTATAGAATTCATTCCTAACATACATTACTAAGAACAGCAGGTAATCAATGTCTTTTCACCAATAAACTGGCTAAGAATTGTGAGCTAGTAGTTGGGAAGACTAAGATTATGACTAATCTACTAGTGTTAAACATTCCAAAATATGATGTTGTCTTTTGTATACATTGCCTAGCAAAACATGGTATAAGGATTGATTGTGCTAAAAGAGAAATCATATTGCCTAGTAATGAAGTACATGTATTAGTGAATTCTAAGGAATTATTGTATGGAATGCATGACATGGAAATAGAAATTATGGATGAAATTCCTGTGATTTCTGAAGATGAATACTATGCTTTGAATGGTGTTGAAACTGATGAAGTAGTTAGTAGAATACCTATAGTGAGAGACTTTTCACAAGTATTTCCTAAAGACCTACCAGGTATTCCTATTCCAAAAGAAATAGAATTTGAAATAAGGCTACAACCTGTAGCAACATCAATATCAATACCTCCTCATAGAATGCCTATCATAAAGATGAATGAGCTTAAGAAATGGCTTTATGGACTTTTTCAAAAGGGGATCATAAGTCCAAGTGTTTAACTGTGGTGAGTTCTAGTTCTCTTTGTAAAAAAGAAGGATGAATCACTAGGTTGTGCATTGATTATAGAAAGCTGAATGCTATCACAATCAAGACCAAGTTTTCACTCTTTAGGATTAAGGATCTATTTGATCAACTTAAGTGAGCAAAGTGCTTTTCTAAAATTGATTTGAGATCTGGGTACTTTTAGTTTAGGGTAAATAAAGAAGATGTACCCAACACAACCTTCAGGCCATGATGTGGGCATTACGAATAAATAGTTATGCCATTTCGCTTAACTAATGCCCCTGTGGTATTCATAAGCTTGATGAACCATGTCTTTATACACTACTTGGACAAGTTTGCAGTGGTGTTCATTGATGACATCCTACTATACTCGAAGGATGAAAATGAGTATGAGCAACACTCATGAACTGTCTTGAAGACATTGCAGAAGAATCAGTTATATGCCAAATTTTCTAAGTGCCAATTTTGGATTAAGAAAGTGTCTTTCCTAGGACATATTATTGATTCACAAGGCCTTAAACTGAAAAGGTCAAGGCTATGCAAGATTGGGAAAGACCTAAGAATATAAAGGTAGTTAAAAGTTTCCTAGGATTAGCAGGATACTGTAGGAGATTTTTGCCAAGATTCTCCATGATTGCCTCAGTTCTTACTTAATTGATCAAGAAGGGTCAAAAATTTGAGTGGACTGAAAAGTGTGAAAAGACCTTTTCGGAGCTAAAGAGTAGATTGATTCAAGCTCTAGTTCTGATCCTACTTGATGCAAGTAAGTCCTATACCATATATACAAATGCATTAAGAGCTGGGTTAGGATGTGTTTTGATGCAAGATAGAAATGCGATTGCTTATGGTTTAAGGTAACTAAGAACCTATGTGTTACCACCACACAAGAATGGGAGAATTACAAGTGTGGCATAATGGTCAAAAGGTCATTATATTGTGTAATTCTCTTCATAGTGAATGATGTGTAAGGTGTAAAAGGTATAATGAACAACTCCTTAAAAGTCTTCCAAGTTTGTAACTCGGGCCTTAAGAAAAGCCATAACGGTTGCTTGTTTTTCAAGCAACCTATGGACTTTTTTGTAAGGTTTTGGAAATTCGGGTACTCAATTGCAAGACTCTCAAGAAAGAGATTTGGAGAGTTATGAGAAGGATATGAATTATATGAAAGTGCTATTGGAGGACCAAATTAAAGTGCCATTGGAGGACCAAATTGTTTATGGAAAACAACTAAGGACAAGGAAAACACAAAAAGGCATAAAGGACCTAAGTGTTCTAATGTAGGCCTTAGGATGTGTATGTCTTTGACTTAAGTGAAAGGAAGAAATTTGGCGTATTTCCACTTAGGGAGGGTCAGCTTTGGCTTGTAAATGGCTGAGAAATGTTGGACACATGTGTACCAATGAGTTTAAGACAAAGAAACCAAGATTAGTGAGAAGGGAAATGACATAAAGCAAGGTTTAGCTTGTTTAAGTGTGTTTTGTGCCTTTAAGCTCATTTAAGGCCATTTAAGTGGCCAATTCACTTATCTCTCAGCCATTTTTAGACTCCTCCTACCCAAGAACATAGCCACACTTCCTCCATAGCCACCACACCTTCAAACTTGCAATTGATTGAAATTGAAGGCAAAAGGAAGCAATTGGGAGCAAACTAGAGCTATTGCTTGGTAACTTCAAGGATCAAGTTTGATTTTTGGCCTATCCACTTTGGTAAGGGTTCTCTTGCTATCATGGGTTATTTTCTTTATTTTCAAGTAACCATGGATCTAGGGCTAAGTTTGGAAGAGAGCCATGAGCTTGATGAACCAAGTTTAGTCAGGGGAGTGCACTTATTGAAGGTTTTGTAACCTAGTGTGAAGTACACAAAGATGGCAGTGAAATGACAGTTTCTAGAGCCCAAATTTAGTACTAAGTAGTTTTAAAATCATCCTAAGATCAAGAATTAGCTTGAGGAGGGCTGCCATAGTGATTTTGTTATGTTTATTGCATGTTTTATGGACCAATCTATGGTTATTGTTGCTGCTGCATTTCATGTGTTTGTTGGTTGTGAATGGCTGCTGCATTTGGTTGCTATATCTTGTATATATGCATTTGGGTTTCATGTTTTAGTGTTTTTGGATGCAGGTTTTGATGATGGTTACATTGCCTATTGATTCCAAGTGCTACCCTTACGAAGTTTCTTAATGAAACTTACTCCCCTCAATTCTGACTTGAACAGAAAGATCTCATTCAAAATGACATTTGTGGTTTGATTTTTGATCTAAAATTCTAGTTACATGAACCTACATATTTCTAGTCTTGATCTGGAAATTTTGGTGATTTTAGGAGCACATTTGGTATTTTCAATGGTGGTACTGATTGTGTTATGCAGTAGCTGTCCAGCATCCAGTTCTGGAGTCCATTATGTCTCAGGCACTCTTGTAACCTAGGGTGCATATTTATCTGAGTTAAGACCATTTTTCAGTGCATGTATTCATGTACATGTAGTGTGTGTAAAATGAGACAAGTATGTGAACATTTGAGTAATGTTTTGGCTATGTGAGTGATGTGGTGCAAAGCTGCTTAAGTGTGAATGATGGGCTGCTTACTTGTAAATTCTGTTTTGGCCACATAAAGTTGCTAAATGAAAAATAATGTATTTCCCTTGTGTAATGGACATATATGGGTAGCCTTGGAGGGCCTTCCTCTTGTGAATGAAGTGTTTGCACACTTATGAAATTTTGTATGGGCAAAATAGTCATAAAGTGACCAAAATTTTGACTTTGTACTTAAATTTCTATATCTCGATGTGTAGGAGTAATCTTGGTATGAAATTTTTTCCACGCTTAGAGAACATCTAGAGGTTGAACTGGGATTTGGAATTTATGAATTTGGAGCCCTGTAGCCAAAGATATGACATTGCAAAGTTGTCTAAGTTACTGTCATTTGGTCAGAATTTTGTAACCAACTTCAAAAATCCATAACTTGGTCCATAGGTGGGCTATTGATGTAAAAATAAATTCCTTGGCTTGATCTAATTCTCTACTTGAGAATGGAGTGAGGAAAATAGGGGGTAGATGGATCGAATGATACAGTTTATTAGTGGAAGTTAGAAGTGTAGTGGTTGGTCACTAGAACTTAACAAGATTGCCTAATGTGTGGTAGCCAAGATTGAGACTTGTGCTAGTGTTTTCCTTCTTTGCTGCCACGGTGTGTATGAAATGTGAATATGTGTGTGATGGTTGGAATTATGTGCATGTGTTTACATAGGGTGCAAGAGGGCCAGCTGGGTATGCACACTAAGGGTAGTGTTCTGATGGCCTACGGAACATTAACAATCCTGGGAGTCTAAATGCACAATTTTGACATCGTAATTGGACTACCTCGAAGTGGGTAACACTATGTAAAAAAATATCCTAGGCATGACCTAGAGCTTATTGCTGTGTTCTTTACACTAAAGCAATGAAGGCACTACCTATTAGGAACCTCATTTTTTATATACACTGACCATAAAAGCCTAAAGTACTTGTCACTCAAAAGGATTTGAACATGAGTACACTGAGGACAAAGGCATTCTAGTGGTAGATGGCTTGAGTATAAAGTATACCGGATTGATAAAGGGTGTTTCTGCTAAAGATACCACTGAAGAGAATAGTTTGTTATACCTTTGGTATAAGTGGTAAAAGTAGGAAAAAGCATAAGTTTGTACATTGACTATACAATCAGGATTGATCAAGGAAGTGAGAAAGCCACAGAAAGTATACCCTAATTTGAAGCATATTTTTTTAGAAGATGAAGGATGCTTGTATAAATCTTTTGCCTACAAGCAAGGATTTTTGTACTACAATAATAGGATACATGTGCCTACAGGAACACTTCAGACTCTACCTACTCTAGTGAGGACATAGGGCAACAGTACTATGGATTTCCTAATTGGGTTACCTATGAATAGATTAAAGCATTATATTGTTTAGGCCATTATTGATAGGCAAACCAAGTGTGCCCACTTCTTGCCAACAAAGATCACAGATTCACTAAAAAAGTTGGCACAATTGTATATTAGAGAGACAGTAAGGTTGCATGGAGTACTAGACTCCAAAGTGTTAGGTAAAGATCCAAGCTTTGCAGCTAGATTTTGAAGTGCTTTTTGTAAAGCACTATGATCAAAAATCCACTTGAGCACTATTTATCATCCTCAGACTAATCAACAAACTAAGAGGGTGATTTAAATACTTGAAGACATGCTCAAAAGCTATCTATTGGATTTTAAAGGAGAATGAGATGAGCAATTTCTATTGGTGGAATTCTCTTATAATAATAGTTATCAATGTACCATTGGCCTAGCACCTTATAAAGCCCTTTATAGGAAAAGGTGCATGACACCCCATTAGTGGGTGAAAGCCTTAGACAAGCAAGATTTGGGCCCAGAAATCAATGAGGAAACAACACCACTACTTAGGTGAAAAAAGAAAGAATAGACTTGGAGTTTGAGTTTGGTGATAAAGTGTAGTGTAAAGTAGCACCAACTTAAGGCACTATCAGATTTGGTAAAAAGAGTAAGCTAGCTCCGAGAAACATTGGTCCTTAAGAAATACTAGATGGGGTTAGCAAGGTGGCCTATTGGTTAGCTCTACTACCAAGTGCAGCAAGTTTTCATAATTTTTTCCATATAAGTATGCTTAAGAAGTGTTTACTAAACACAATGCATGCTATACCAGTGGAAGACATATAGTTAGAATTAAACTTGAAATATGAAGAAAAGCCTAGAGCCATCCTAGCTCAAGACATTAGAAAACTAATAAACAAGGTGATTCCCATGGTCAAAGTTTAATGGTCACACCATTCTAAAAGACAAGTGACCTGTGAAACTAAGAAGAAAATGTTAGAAAGGTATCTAAAGGCAATTTTGGAGGACAAAAATTTTTAAGGGGGAAAGAAATCTTACTACCTTCACAAAATGGGAAAATTATAGGATAAGGACCTAAGCTTATATGCTATAATTTTCACCAGTGTATGATTTTTTAAGTGTAATGTATTCAATAAATAAACTCCCTTAAGTGACACATATAATGATAGTTTGGTCCTTAAGAAAGCCTTAATAGATTGCTTACTTTTCAACTAACCTGTGGACTAAATTGCAAGGTTTCAAAAATTGGGTCCTGAATTGCATAAATTTTTCTAGAAAGGTTATGAAGGGACATGGATGGTGTTTAATATGGATGGATATGGTTAGAATTAAATAATTTTTGGGGACCAAATTGCAAAAAATAGGCAAAGTACATCATTTAAAGCCTAGTGCCAAAAAAGGACCCAAGTGTCCTAAACTTTTTCAAAGCTTATCATAGCATTTTACGAAGGTCAGGGATGATTAAAAATTATCATTTTCCCATCCTAGTATAGCAGGTCAAGACCTAATCCAAGTGTTGGTAAAAGTTGCAAAAATCTGAACATATGCGATAAGATAATATTGCACCTAGGTCAATGAGAGATAAAAGAAAGAAAAAGGAGAAAAAAATGTCATTTCTTATTTCTTCTCCAACCTTCAGCCTCAACCATCCCTAAGGCCCTTCCTTGACCTCTTCCACCATCCTCCATAGCCACTATACTTCAAGAAAATAAGAGGAAGCAAGAAAAAGCATGGAACTCAACAAAGAGTGCAAGAAAACCCTAATTTTGGTTTGTCTAGGGTTTACCAAATTTTCATCCAAGGTAAGGGTTTTATCTAAGTTTCATGGCTATTTATTATTCAATAGTGATGAAAAAGCATCCATAGAGCTAAGACTATGTTTGGAAGAGAGCAAAAAGCTTTATAAACCAAGTATAGGTTGAGGGGGAGTACATGAACAAGGTTCCAGCCCTACCATTTTTCATGCACAAAGATGACATTTTATACAAAGGTTTCTAGAGTCCAAATTAGTACTAACTAAGGCCTAATGAGCTCATAAGACCAATCAATTGAGGAATGCTACCCTAGTGAGTTCTTAAAGTTTATGTGAATGTTTATTGGACTAACCCTAATTGATTTTGTTGCTGCGTTGCACTTGTATTGTTGCTATGTTTGTTTGGTGCATATGATTATTATATTAGGAATTTGAATTTCTTTTGCATGTTTTAGTGTCTTTGGTTTTTAGGTAAGTTTCTGGAAAATCAAAATTTTATAGATAAACCCTTACTAAGTTCTTCAAAGGAACTTATCCCCCCCTTCTATCCACTTTTCAGGTGATCCTTAAAGAAAGGAATCAAACTAACACTTGTAGTTTGAATTTTCAAGTGAAATTTCAGTTACATGAATATGATTATGTTTAGTTATTAACTACAAATTTTTATGATTTTTAAATCACATTATCTAATTTTAGTGTTGGTACTTCTGTTGTATGCAGCAGTCGCCTTTCTGAATTTTTTGCAGTACTTTGTGTTTTTATGGCTCTCCAAGATACTAGTGTAGGTACGCAACTAGTCTAGCAGGGGCGTAGCCAGGATTATAGACTAGGGGTGGGCGATGAGTGTGAATATATGAATGAGTTGTTAAAATGTATAGATTTACAATTGACAACAGAAAACATCAAATAGTAATACATATAAACTCATGAAATTTAAAAATCTACAATAATTAAGTTCAATTCAACAGTTTACAACTCAAAATCTAACACGACGTTACTTCAAATATCTAAAATCATCAAGTATTGAATCTAAACTGAAAGTCTCCACAATATATTCTTCAATATATAAAAGAAGACTATTAGCAAGATAATCATTGTCCATCTTGTTTCTTAATCTGGTCTTCACAATTTTCATAGCTGAAAAAGCATGTTCTATAGTAGCAGTTGACACAGGAGGAGTCAATAGCAAATCGATCAATCTATTAATAAAAAATAAATAACTTGACTTTTTGGTAGCTACAAAAACTTGGCATAACTCAGCCATTGATGACAGTCCTTCAAAATATGATAAATGTCTAATATCAGCATAAAAATGCCTTAATTGAACGGCATCAAGTCATGTTCATGTCTTGAAAAATCATTGGTATAATATTTTTGGGCAACACTGCAAATGGAATCAATATCAAATGACTTGAACCCATCTTTCAGATTCAAACAAAAGATTAACTTTAAAAGCTCTATAAGACACTCATTGAACCTGAAAGATATCTCGCGCAACTGAAAATCTATAGTTTCATTGAACACATCAAAATAATAATATTGCTCCACATCAACATCATCATACCGGTGACTACTACGCCCCACAAAATGGGGAGCACTCATATTTGGAACATCAATATCATGTAGTGAACAAAATGAGCAGACCTTTTGATGAAAAGACTCCCATCCATCCTTCCTTAACTCTTGTAATCACAATGAAGTAATTTCCACCAAGTCCATTGCTTTTATAATGCCTTGACCCTTTTGTTGTAATGCTTGTCATAGAACATCAGTTATACCAAAAATCTCATATATCAAGTCAGCAATGAAGATAAGCTAAAATGAAAACATTATTTTCGAAGAAATTGTAGCATCTCATCTTGACTTATAATTGGCACCATCTTCCTTAACATTTTCAAGAATCTTGCAAGCAGCATCAAACATATTAAAAAGATTGCTAATTGATGCAAAGTGAGAACTCCAATAGCTATCACCCGGCCTTTACAAAGTACCAATTTGCCTAGCACCAGTTCCAGTTTCAGGCTCATCAATAGATATCAAGTGTGCAATATTATTAGCATGAACAACTTGCAACTCATTATGGTGTTTACAAGAGCCAGTAATAAGATTGACAATAAGAGATAAATTTTGAAAAGACTCATGTATAACATGTACCTCTTTTGCTACTGTAACTAATGCCAATTGTGAGCAATGAGCTAAGCAATGGACATAATATGCTTGAGGACAATCATTGAGAAACAATGCTTGCAATCCTTTCCATTCCCCACGGATGTTACTACACCATCATACCCTTGGCGATGAATATTTTGAACATTTAATTCATGATCAGAAAGAATACTACAAATCTCATAGTATAAACTAGCTCATGATGTATCTTTCACATGTGAAATACAAAAGAACCTCCTATACACAACCGTTGATATCAACAAATCGAAGAACAAGGGCCATTTGTTCCTTTTTACTTTGATCACTTGCTTCATCCACAATGATACAAAACATCGAATCACCAATATCCTTATGAATCTTCTTCCTTAGTTTCTTTGCAAATACATGCAAGATTTCTTTTTGTATTATAGGAGATGTGTATTTTGCATTGCAAGGAGCATTTCCTAAGAGAACACTTTCCACTTTATCACTAGAAGATGCTACATATTTTAGCAGCTTAAGGAAATTTCCTTGATTTCTTGAATCAATCGACTCATCATGGCCTTTAAATGCAATCCCTTAAAAATATAACCACCGGGCAACATCGATTGAAGTTCTAAGCCGAAGTTTATTATTTTCAATCTCTTCCACTGATTGTTTCTCTATTGCTTGATCAATATGACTAGAATGGTTCAATAATGCTCCACAATTACTCATGGCATTATTCTATGGGGAACAAGGGCCTAACCCCATATGCTTGAGTAAAGAACAATTCTTCCCATATTTAAACTTTTTCAATTTTTGAAAACCATTCATAGTAAAAGAATCCCAACCATTTTGTGCTTTTGATTTCTCCGTAAATAGATAACAATAAAAACATAATGTAGTATCTTTTGTTTCAGAATACTCAAGCCAAGGGAATTTAGAAAACCATGAATAATGAAACTGACATTGATTATTTTCTAACCTTGAAAGAGGATAATCACACTTGATTTGATAAGCACTGGCATTTAAGTAGGCCCTTTTTATCTCATCCCATTTGTTAACCGGGTATGTCTACATTGGTAGGTGCAACCCTGGATCACGCACTATAGAAACCTTTGTAGAAGTTGAAGTTCCGAGAGTTTGTTGAGAAGATTCAACAATTGGAGATTGAAGATAACCTGCATTTTCGACAGATTCTGAAACCCTTTCCACCATTCACGAATATTGACCACTTTGGGTTTGAATTTCACCTTTCGATGGAGACTTCTTATGAAAGAAGTGGAATAGTTCTTTTTGTTTGCTACTCATAGCTATGGAAGCAAACTTGAAACATCAAGATAACAAAACTAACTAATTCAAAGTAAATATTTGTCCTAAATTTAGTGCTACTACTTTATAATTTGTAAATATTTTTTAATATCAACCAAATGGAATGATTTTTTTTATCAACCAGTAGTGGCAAACTTTTCCTCTTAAAAATAATTTTAATTCAGTTAGAACAATTCAACACATACCAAGTACCAACTAATATACTCACTACTTAGAAGCTTTAACTGATGAACTCTAACCCAAGAACAAATCAACAATCAACAGTAATCAAGTCTTCTTCTCACTCTTCATGAAACCAACTAACCAAGTCAATTAAATGTAATCAATAATAACAGTAGAAACATCGAGACAAGCTGCTTCACTTACTTGGAAAATCAGATCAGCAAAAAGAGCTAAGAGACCAGAGATGAGCAATGTGGAAAGTGAATTGAATTTTGGGGACCTTTAACCCAACTGCAACAACAATCAAGTCTTTTGACTCAGTGACTCTTATCTTCACTCTTCAAGAACCCAATTAAACAAGTCAATTAAATGAAATCAACAATGTTACAAAAATAGTAAACAGTGGTCGGTGACTCAGTGGATTGTGGAGACATCAAGACAGATAAGTTGCTTTAGCTTTACTTACCTAGAATGGAAAATTAGATAAGCTAGAGAGCTAAGAGAGCATAGAGTAGAGGTGAACAATGTAGAGAAAGCGAATTGGAGGGGGGCTTGGCCACTGGGTTGGTGGCGGTTGGCACTAGCGGTGCTGCCGTGCCGGTTGCCGTTGAAATTTTGGAGGACATCTCTACCCAAACAGCAACACCAATCAAGTCTTCTACTATTCTCTTCACTCTTCAAGAAACCAATTAAACAAGTAAATTAAATGAAATCAACAATGATAAATACATTGTCGAGACTTGAAAAGACGGACAAGCTACTTCTGTTCAGCTTCACTTACACTATATATTTACTGTTGTAGATAACCATGGCATAAAACACATCGACACTATCATTGCAATGAATCCTTGAGAAGGAAAAATTGAATGGGACTAACTTTCTCAAATGATACCCAAACTTGAGGATAGCCCTCAAGCAAGAGAGAAAGGTTTATGTCTTAGAGCATCCCATTCCGAATGAGCCTGCTGCCACTACTCCAAGACCTGAAAGGGATGTTTGCAAGAGGCATTCTGATGATGCTTTGGATGTTGCATGCCTCATGCATATTACCATGGAATTTGAGCTTCAGAAGTAACATGAAATCATGGGGGCATTTGATATGATCGAACATCACAAAAGGCTCTTCCAATAGCAAGTTAGGCATGAGAGGCTTTAGACCTTTAAGGCATTGTTTTAGTGCAAAATGTCTAAAGGAAGTCTTGTGAGTCCTCATGTGATCAAGATAATTGGGCACATTGAGATCATAGAGAGTTTGGGATTTGCTCTTCAGAAAGAGTTGGCTATTGATGTAGTCTTGCAATCGTTGCCTGAAAGCTACAGTCAGTTTGTCATGAACTATAACATGAATGACCTTGACAAGTCCCTCCTTGAATTGCTCAACATGTTGAGAACTGCTAAGCAAAACCTTATAAAGGCTAAGCCCATTTTGGTGCTTCAAAGGGGCAAGGAAAAGGGAAAAGCCAACAAGAAGAAGGATAAAGCTAAAGGAAAGTCCAGTGCTAATTCTTCTTTAGTTGCACTAAAACCATCTGGTGGTGTGAAAAAGGAAGGGTACTGCTTCTATTGTAAGCAACCTGGACACTAGAAGCGTAACTACACGCTCTATCTTGAAGAACTTGCTAAGGAGGAGGGAAGCAAGACTTCCACTTCAGGTAGTCTTGTTATAGAGGGTAACTTTTCTACGTCCTCATCTTGGGTATTAGATACTAGATGTGGATCTTACATTTATGAAAATGTGCAGGATCTAAGTTGGAGTAGAAGATTGGCCCGAGGTTAAGAGGACCTACGTGTTCAAAATGGAGCAGGGGTTGCTGCATTAGCCGTAAGGACTTATGTTCTCACTTTACTTGGTGGATTAGTTTTTAGAATTAGACAACTGCTACTTTGTGCCTACTGTTAGTAGAAATTTGATTTTTGTTTCTTGCTTGGACAATAAAGGTTTTTCATTTATAATAAAGGGCAAATGTTGTTCTATTTATTTGAATGAAATCTTTTATGGTAGTGCTCAACTTGGGAATGGGTTGTATGCTCTAGAACTCAAAAATCCAATCTATAATGTGAATACCAAAAAGGTCAGATTGAATGATTCAAACCTGACCTATCTCTGCCACTATCGCTTGGGCCATATAAATAAGACCTGCATATCCAAGCTCCATAAGGATAGACTCCTAGACTCATTTGATTTTGAATCATATGGGAGATAGGAGTCATGTTTGTTGGGCAAGATGACCAAAGCCGTATTCACAGGGAAAAGTGAAAGGGCTTATGACTTACTAGACTCATACATTGTGATGTATATGACCCTATGTCTACACATGCTAGAGGAGGCTTCCAATACTTCATTACCTTTATTGATGACTTCAGTAGATATGGCTATGTGTATCTCATGAGACACAAGTTAGAATCCTTTGAAAAGTTCAAAGAATTCAAGAATGAAGTAGAGAATCAACTTGCAAAGAGTATCAAAGTACTTCAATCAGATCGAGGTGGAGAGTACTTGGATCAAGAATTCATTGACTATCTAAAGGAGTGTGGTATAGTATCACAACACAGTCCATCTGGTACACCTCAATGGAAGGTGTATTTGAAAGGAGAAATTGAACTTTGTTAGACATGGTTCGATCTATGATGAGTCAAGCTGACCTTCCAAACTCCTTTTGGGGACATGCTCTAGAGACAACTACATTTACACTAAACCGAGTTCCATCTAAATTGGTTCAAAAGACACCATATGAGATATGGAGTGGGAGGTGTCCCAGTCTATCTTTTATGAAGATTTGGGGTTGTGACGCTTATGTGAAATATTAGTCCCCTTACAAACTAGGGCCCAAATCTCATAAATGCCTTTTTGTTAGGCATCACAAAGAAACAAAGGGTTATTATTTCTGTAATCCTTCCGAGCAAAAAGTGTTTGTTGCTCGAACTGGTGCCTTGCTAGAGAAAGAGATTATCTATAAAGAAACTAGTAGGTGAAAAGTAGAACTTGAAGAAATTGAAGAATAACAAAAGGACATCAAACCTGAAATGGAACCTAAACACACACGACAAGATGTTGTGCTTCGAGAGTCTGTTCCTGTAGCATAAAGCCCAAGTAGGTCTAGTAGGATTTGGCGTGAGCCTGAGAGATATAGATTTCTCGTTACTCACACTCGCAATGTGATGCTCATGGATCAGGATGAACCTACAACCTACCAACAAGCTATGTTGGGGCTCTGACTCTGAGAAGTGGCTAGAGGCCATGAAGTTCAAGATGGAATCCATGTATGAAAACCAAGTATGGACTTTTGTTGATCCACCTAAAGGGGTGAAACCTATAAGGTGCAAATGGGTTTTCAAGAAGAAAACTGACAGGGATGGTAATGTGATTACCTTTAAGGGACAATTCCTTGCAAAAGGTTTCAAGCAAATTCATGGTATTGACTTATGATGAAACATTTTCAGGAGTTGCCATGCTCAAATCCATCAGAATTTTGTTGGCTATTTTCTGCACACTATGATTATGAGATATGGCAAATGGATGTCAAAACTACATTCCTAAATGGAAAGTTACATGAGGATGTGTACATGACACAACCTAAGGGTTTTGTCAGACTCCTGAGAATGCCAATAAAGTGTTCAAGTTGCAAAGGTCCATTTATGGACTGAAGCAAGCTTCTCAAAGTTGGAATCTTCATTTTGATGAAGCAATCAAAGAGTTTGGTTTTATAAAAAATGAAGATGAACCTTGCGTCTACAAGAAGGTTAGTGGGAGTGCTATTGTCTTGTTGGTGTCGTATGTAGATGACATGCTATTCTTTGGGAATGACGTTCCTGAGTTGCAGTTTGTAAAGACATGGCCAAGGAAATGTTTCTCTACGAAGCACTTGGTTGAAGCCACCAATGTGTTAGGCATCAATATCTATAGAGATACATCTAGAAAGCTTTTTGGCCTAAGTCAAAGTACATACTTTGACAAGGTGCTAAAGAGGTTTAGCATGCAAGATTCCAAGAAAGGATTCTTGCCTACGTCACATGGTATAACTCTTTCTAGATCTAAATGTCTGAGTGCACACAAGGAGAGAGAGCGCATGAGTAAGATTCCATATGCCTCAGCAATTGGATCTATCATGTAAGCCATGATATGTACTAGTCCTGATGTCTGACGTGCCTTGAGCATGATGAGTAGGTACCAATAAAACCTTGATGAGAGGCATTAGATAGCTGTTAAGAACAGCCTTATGTACTTATGAAGTGTTAGTGTTGTGCCCAAAAAGCCAATCATGAGATGATTGTATTTTTTTTTGCACATTGAGTCATGATATTTTATTAAGGCATTAATCCAGCGATTATGTTTGTTGTTTTGTTTTTGTTTAACTTAACAAACATAACTGTAACCTAGAATAATGATATTCTTAAACGTCCCTAGTCTAGTATTATTGTGAAGCAGATTGCAATAATACATAATGACTAGCATATGTGGAGACTAATATGAGATATGTAGTCTACATATGGGTACAAGTTGGACAACTTGTGTACTGGACCGACCCACCATGAGAACACTTCATGGATCGTTATATGAGTGTCATAAGTGATTCTCACAATGATCATGGTATATATAGGTGATGATCATAAAGGTTTAGTCGAATCATCGACAATCTTGTCACTTGGGTAGCAATGATGTGTTGCTAGACATCGCTCATTGCTTATGATCATAAATATGATTTATGATCATTGCCAATGTGGTAAGAGCCTATTGGGTCACACACATAGAGCTATTTGGATCATTAGAGTGCATGGGCTAATAATTTGGGTTTTGGTTTCACAATAATTTCATATTAATAATGGGCCTAATAGTTAAGACATTATTAAGCCTAAAATTAAAGCCTAATTGGATTAGGGCTTTGAAACCCATTAGGCCTGGAAGTTGAGTCTCACTATAAATACAACTTCTAGTGAGAAATTCGTAGGTCTCCTTGCCCTAACATCCCAAAAGGACAGCCGCACTCTTCTCTTGCAATTCCTTGGAGGACGCAAGCTAACACTGCGAGCGCAAGAGAAAGGAATCTGCCTACACATGATGGAAGCATGGTGATCCCGAGAGGCTCGTGTGGATACCATAGAGAGCTTGAACACGTCAACTGTTCAAGTTTTGTGATTCGACTCTACAGTTGAGTGAGAGATCTCAACCGAAAATTAGGTATGAAAATTTTTGAACACCCGGTTTACCCCATTTCACTTGGATCCTAGAGGATTTTTGTTAAATTTCACTGCGCTGTTTGGCTCCTGAAACCCAACATGAAGGACTAAGGATGCATTTTTAGTCTTCGAAGGTGAAAATGAGCTCATTGTAAAGGGTTACACCGACACTAGCATCCAATCCGATAAGGATGATTTTAGATTGCAATCTGGTTATGTGTCTTGTATTGGTGGTTGTGTTATGAGCTGGAAGAGTTCAAAGCAAGAGACAGTAGCTGACTCTACAATAGAATCTGAGTACATTGCCACCTCTAATACTACAAAGGAGGTGGTTTGGATCAAGAATTTCATCACCGAACATGGAGTGGTTCCAAGCATTGCCGACTCGATATAGCTCTATTGTGGGAGACTATTAGTTTAGTGCCCAAAAGTGAATCATGAGATTATTGTATTTTTACACATTGAGCTATGATAGTTTATTAAGGTATTAATCTAGCAATTATCTTTATTGTTTTGTTTCTCCATAATATAATAAACATAATTGTAACACTAGAATAATGATATTCCTAAATGCCCCTAGTCTAGTATTATCATGGAGTGGGTTACAATAATACATAATGACTAGCATATGTGGAGACTAATATGAGATATGTAGTCTACATATGGGTACAAGTTGGGGAACTTGTGTACTAGACAGACCCACCATGAGAATGCTACATGGATCGTTATATGAGTGTCATAAGTGAGTCTCATAGTGATCATGGTATATGTAGTCCTTTGACCTAAGGTCATCAAGGTTCCTTACATGTGAGTCATATACTTTGAGACTTCCCTTTGTTGCTCATAACTAAGTGAACTTGAATGGGGTCAATGGGCATGTCACATATCATGTGGAGGGATATTTCCCTCCTATGTTACCACCACACAAAAATGGGAGAGTTACAAGTGTGACATAATGGTCAAAAAGCCATTAAATTGTGTAATTCTCTTCACAGTAATTGAAGTATGAGGGGAACAAGGTATAATGAACACCTCCTTAAAAGTGTTCCAACTTTGTAACTTGGCCCCCAAGAAAAGCCTTAAAGGTTGCTTGTTTGCCAAGCAACGTATGGACTTTTTTCTATGGTTTCAGAAATTCAGGTACTTAATTGCAAAACTCTTAAGAAAGAGATTTGGAGAGTTATGAGAAGGATATGAATGATATGAAACTACTATTGAAGGATGAAATTGCTTATGGAAGACAACTAAGGACAAAGAAAACACAAAAAGGCATAAAGGACTTAAGTGTTCTAATGCAGGTCTGAGGATGTGTGTGTATTTGACTTAAGTCAAAAGAAGCAATTTGGAGTTTTCCAATTTGGGGAAGGGTAGCTATGGCTTGTGAATGGGTCAAAAATGTTGGGCACATGTGTACCAATGAGTTTAAGGCAAACAAACCATAATAGTAAGAAGGAAACTGACATAAAGCAAGGTTAAGCTTGTTTAGTGTGTTTTGTGCCCTTAAGCTCATTTAAGGCCATTGAAGTGGCCAATTCACTTATCTCTTTGCCATTTCTAGCCTCCTCTAGCCCAAGAACATAGCCACACTTCCACCATAGCCACCACATCTTCAAACTTACAATTGATTGAAATTGAAGATAAAAGAAAGCAATTGGAAGCAAACTAAAGCTATTGCTTTGATACTTCAAGGATCAAGCTTGATTTTTGGCCTATCCACTTTGGTAAGGGTTCTCTTGCTATCATGGGTTGTTTTCTATATTTTCAAGCAATGATGGAGCTAGCCCTAAGCTTGGAAGAGATCCATGAGCTTGATGAACCAAGTTTAGTCGGCCTATTGATGTAAAAAAAAATTATTTGGTTTCATATAAGCATCTACTTGATAGTGGAGCAAAGGAAACTAGGTGTACATGGCTAGAATGATAAAGTTTATTAGTGAAAGTTACAGGTGTAGTGGCTCGTCACTTGAACTTAACAAGATTGCCTAATGTGTGGTAGCCAAGATTAACACTTGTGCTAGTGTTTTCCTTCTTTATTGCCATGGTGTACATGAATTGTGAATATATGTGTGATGGTTGGACCAATATGCATGTGTTTACATAGTGCCCAAGAGGGCCACTTGGGTATGCACACTAAGGGTAGTGTTCTAATGGCCTACAAAACAGTACCAATCCTGGGAGTCTAAATGCACAATTTTGGCACCATAATTGGACTACCCCGAAGTCGGTAACAGAAGTTGGTATCAGAGCATGGTTTGTACATGTACATAGCATATAGTTGTGTTACATGCATCTACATACATGAACTGAGTTTGGTCAGCTGCTAATGTCAAGTACCATTGAAATACCTATGATCTTTATATGTGTTCTATAATGAATCATCAATACAGGAAGTAAA
This sequence comes from Aquilaria sinensis, assembly GCA_005392925.1. Classification (NCBI taxonomy): domain Eukaryota; kingdom Viridiplantae; phylum Streptophyta; class Magnoliopsida; order Malvales; family Thymelaeaceae; genus Aquilaria; species Aquilaria sinensis. The sequence goes on along the minus strand of SMDT01002048.1, from coordinate 16,206 downwards.
CATGGTTGCCACCAGGAGCGGGGAACCACCTCGAAGGCCTCCTACTAATTCTTGGCAACAAAGAAATGGGCAGAATAGAGGGAATCTGGGGCAACAAGGGGTACAAAACCCTGAAGTTCCTCAGGTTTGGTTAGAGCCTTAGATGAACTTAGCTTTAGCCATTGAAAACTTAATTAGGTTAATTCAAGCATAACAGTGGGGAGTCCAAGTAGCTTCAGTAGAACCAATTCAGGATGCACAATATTAACCAGAAGAGGATAATAGGAACAAATCTAAATATGTTCCTTCTGGAAGCGTGGAAGATACAAATGATGAAACTAGGAGAATGAAATTGAGAAAGACCATGAGAGAAGATCTAGGAGAAGGAAGATAGATCATAGAGAGTATCACCATACAGAGGGCTCTTATAGATCCAGGAGACATAGATTAGAGGATCTAGAAGGCCTTGATGAAGTCAGACTGTTGGAGAGGTTCCAAGGCCTAAGACCCCTACAGTTTGATGGAAGAGTTGGGCCAAAGAGAGTTGAGGAGTGGTTAATCTTCATTGAGAAAACATTTGAAAGGATCCAACTCAGCTCCACCGAAAGAGTGTCACTGGTTACCTACAATCTGGTAGGCAGTGCAGAGATATGATGAAGGAGCACCAGAGATAGATATGCCATCCGGAAGGGCAAAAGACCAGGAGAAGACATGGAGATGACTTGGCCAGAGTTTACCCAGCTATTTTAGGAACAGTACATTAGTGACGCTATCAAGGATACGAGACAAGCTGAATTTGATGCTCTAACATAGGACAACTTTAGTGTCCTAGAGTATGAGCACAAATTCCATCAGTTGGTGAGCTATGCTCCTTAGTATCATGGACTGGATGAGTTGAACGCCAAAATATTTGTCAGATGCCTATTGTCAGACATACGAAAGGCTAGTAGACCTTTCGGAGTAGTTACATACTATGAAGCAGTACAGAAAGCTCTATTAGTTAAGTACTTTCCCAGTGCACCAGGGGAAAGTAGTCAGGCAGGAGGCAAGCAAAGAGAAGCCACCACATGGCAAGGGAATTGCCAAGAATTCTCATCTTGGTGGTGAAAGCAAGGTTAAGGGGAAGTTCCCTGGCCTAAGGTGCCCTGAATGCAAGAATTTTCTATTAGTGTTGTGCCCAAAAGCCAATCATGAGATGATTGTATTTTTTGCACATTGAGTCATGATATTTTATTAAGGCATTAATCCAGCAATTATGTTTGTTTTTTTGTTTCTGTGTAATGCAATAAACATAATTGTAACCCTAGAATAATGATATTCTCAAACGTCCCTAGTCTAGTATTATAGTGGAGCAGGTTGCAATAATACATAACGACTAGCATATCTGGAGACTAATATGAGATATGTAGTCTACATATGGGTACAAGTTGGAGAACTTATGTACTGGACCGACCTACCATGAGAACATTACATGGATCGTTATATGAGTGTCATAAGTGATTCTCATAGTGATCATGGTATATGTAGTCCTTTGACCTAAGATCATCAAGGTTCCCTACATGTGAGTATGCTCGTAACTGAGTGAACTTGAAGGAGGTCATTGGGTATGTCACACATCATGCGGAGGGATTTGTATGATCAAGATGGGATTTGTCCCTCCTATGTAACGGGAGTGATATCTTTGGGCCCCTTGATAGAGTGAGACTTACAAAATACATGGCCAGGCTCGGATGAGTTCATATACAATATCAATGTCATCTGTTTAAGTTGGTCTACTCGATAATCAAGAAACCAAAGATTAGGCTATACGAGAGTGACACATTCCATGTCTCGTGCTTAGTCTTAATATCTTGGACAAAGGGATAATAGCATATATCGGTGATGATCATAAAGGTTTAGTCGAATCATAGACAATCTTGTCACTTGGGTAGCAATGATGTGTTGCTGGACATTGCTCATTGCTTATGATTATAAATGTGATTTATGATCATTGCCAATGTGGTAAGAGCCTATTGGGTCACACACATAGAGCTATTTGGATCATTAGAGTGCATGGGCTAATTATTTGGGTTATGGTTTCACTTTAATTTCGTATTAATAATGGGCCCAAGAGTTGAGCCATTATTAAGCCCAAAATTAAAGCCTAATTGGATTATGGCTTTGAAACCCGTTAGGCCTGGAAGTTGAGTCTCACTATAAATACAACTTTTAGTGAGAAATTCACAGGTCTGCTTGCCCTAGCCTCCTAAAAGGAATAGCCGTACTCTTCTCTTGCAATTCCTTAGAGGACGCAAGCTAGCACTACGAGCGCAAGAGAAACGTATCTGCCGGGATGTGTTGGAAGCATGGTGATCCTGAGGGGCCCGTGTGGATACCATACAGGGCCTGAAAATGTCAACTGTTCAGGTTTTGTGATTCGACTCTAAAGTTCAGTGAGAGATCTCAACCAAAAATTAGGTATGAAAATTTTTGAACACCCGATTTACCCCATTTTACTTGGATCCTGGAGGGTTTCGGTTAAATTCCACTGCGCTGTTTGGCTTCCGAAACCCAACAGTGGTATCAGAGCTTCTAGTGAAACCCTAAATCAGGATTGAATGTTGAATCGCATGATGTTATGTGTTCAGTTGCTTTCGGCCATGATTAATTAGATTGATTCATGTTGCATGAAACCGGAACTCGTAATGAACATATGACATATATGAAGAAACGACACTAATTGGTTAATGAGATTATCCTGAAATTGATAGGTATGAGATACGTATATGGATTAGGATTCTTGTAATAGTTTCAAAAACCCTAGCTTGGTTCGGATTTGGCCTGTTTGGGCACCGAAAGTGATGGCCGAAGTGCTATTACCCTGGTCCACTGACTTCGGAGAAAAAGGGAGCCAAACACCTGAGGTATACGACCTCAGAAGCCCCATCGTACCAACCTCGGAAAACTCCCATATCGCCTCTCCAGTAGAGGACGAATGAACCGACTTCGGAAAAATAAGAACACCCCGAAGAAACGGTATCACCCCGGCGAGAGGTCCTTGCTCGTCCCCCTAAAAGGTAACGTCGGCCGAAGGGACCTCAAAGGAGCAATGGACGCCACGAAGGAGTCTCTGACATATTCGCCCGTACACGCTAGACGTCGACCTCAAACACTCTGACAGGCCACTGCAGTCTGCGCTCTGACACACAGAGACACGCTTCTCGACAAACCACTGCCCGATAAAGCCTGCAGGCTACTGGCCACTCTTCTGCTCAGAGGTACGGATGGTATCCATCCATACACGTGTCACAATCCGAGGGGCTCATTTTCTCCTATTTACAGTAGGGGAGGCTCTCCGTAAAAGGGGGCTTTTTGGGGGGCTTTTTGGGCTCCAGGGTTCGAGCTTCCTCCCCTCTTTCCTCTGGACATGCCGGAAAAACGCCTCCGGTGAGATTCTTTCCCTTCTGTGCATACCAGAGAAGTACTCCCGGCAAGTCTATTTTGTGCTTACTCTTTGTCATTTAGAGGCATTGACTTGGGCGTCGGAGGCTCCTCCCCTGAAAACCACTCCGGGGACCTCCTAACCCCTATTTTCTGTATGTTTTCGGCCGGACTACTTGGGGGCGTCCCTTTTTCAGGCTCTCTCCAGCACCGGAAACCCTTCACGGCCACCGCTATCCATCATCGGACGGCCACGCACGACATTCCTCAGGAGGTCCCTGTTACCCCCGTCGTGCAGCCACGGCGGGAACACAAACGATGGCCAACCCAACGCCATCAGAAAGTAAGGTATTTTTGGTGGCACGAATGCAGAACCACCGCCTGCTAACTGGCTAGCGGGACCGCCATATCCGAAGCGCCACATAAATAAAAACTGGTTAATCAACTCTCTAAAATTGGCATGCATTTATTGAATGCGATTTGACATGTTATACTGATTGATGGTAGCATGGTGCATGGTTATAGCCCTTAATTGGTTGTATTTGTGAATATGGCCTGTGAGTCGTGCCTTCTCTTTTTACTCTCATTGTACATTCTCTTCTCACCTTACTCCCTCAAATGTAACTCGAGGTTTCTATTATTGATGTAATGGTACATTATGGGATCATCCAAGATGGTATGTCCAAGGATCATCCAAGGTGGTATGTCCAAGGAGGTGACAACAAAAGGGCAACCAAGAAAGGAAAAGAAGGAGCTTGTGAAGACCCTTTTCTTTTCTTAGGCTTTTATGATATTCTCATTGGCTTGATAATATCGCATAGTTTGGGGTATAACCATGTCACGTTTACTTTCTTGTTAGCATGAGATGCATGTTTTATATTTCTCTATGATGCATGTATAAGACAACCGGAGATAACAAATTGGTGAGATCAAAAGAAAAATCCCTCAAACAAATATTAAGTCATTAAATGTGATGCCTTCCAAATGTTGGCACTCATTAACACTTTGATCAACATTAGGTGGGTCTGCCAAAGCAAAGCACCTATGTTCATCTTAGTAAGGCACGATGGGATAATAGTGATATCCAAATTGCTAACTTTGGGTCCGACTTAACTATGTCATCCTAATAGGATTAGGGACTTAGAGGCATAGAGTTGGGCTTAAGTTCATGAGATGAGCTTCGACAAGTGTTGTTCACCCAACTATCCAAGAGTTGCATAAGATGCAATTGGCAAGCAGTTGCCTACCTAAATAGCTGTAACTTGAGAGAAAAGCCAAAGCTGACTCAGGTTGTGGTCAAATATGGATCTTGGCCCACTAGAATACCTTAGCACCGAGGTGTTCCAAAATAATATCGAGGGTTATTATTTTGAGGAAAATAGTGGGAGTATCATTTAATAAAACTCCTTATTAAATGAATTAAAATAAATGACTCATACACTGCATATTTACTGTTGTAGATAACCATGGCACAAAACACATCGACACTTTCATTGCGATTGATCCTTGAGATGGAAAAACTGAATGGGACCAACTTTCTCAAATGGTACCGAAACTTGAGGCTAATCCTCAAGCAAGAGAGAAAGGCTTATGTCCTAGAGCAGCCCATTCCGAATGAGCCTGCTGCCACTGCTCCAAGAGCTGAAAGGGATGCTCACAAGAGGCATTCTGATGATGATTTGGATGTTGTATGCCTCATGCTTATTACCATGGAATCTGAGCTTCAAAAGCACATGAAAACATGAGGGCGTTCGATATGATCGAACATCTCAAAATGCTTTTTCCAAGAGCAAGCTAGGCATGAGAGGTTTGAGACCTCTAAGGCATTTCTTCAGTGCAAAATGTTTGAAGGAAGTCCCGTGGGTCCTCATGTGCTCAAGATGATTAGGTACATTGAGAATCTTGAGAGTTTGGGATTTGCTCTTCAGAAAGAGTTGGCTGTTGATGTAGTCTTGGAATCGTTGCCTGAAAGCTACAGTTAGTTCGTCATGAACTATAACATGAATGACCTTGAGAAATCCCTTCCTGAATTGCTCAACATGTTCAAAACTACTGAGCAAAACCTTAAGAAGGCTAAGCCCATTTTGATGGTTCAAAAGGGCAAGAGAAAGGGAAAAGCCAACAAGAAGAACGATAAAGCTAATGGAAAGTCCAATGCTAATTCTTCTTCAGTTGCACTGAAACCAAAGGGTGGTGTGGCAAAAGAAGGGGAGTGCTCTATCTTGAAGAACTTGCTAAGGAAAAGGGAAGTAAGACTTCCACTTCAGGTATTTTTGTTATAAAGGCTAACTTTTCTACTTCGTCATCTTGGGTATTAGATACTGGATGTGGATCTCACATTTGTGCAAATGTGTAGGATCTAAGTAGAAGTAGAAGATTGGCCCGAGGTGAAGTGCACCTACGTGTTGGAAATGGAGCAAGGGTTGCTGTCTTAGCCGTAGGGACTTATGTTCTCACTTTACCTAGTGGATTAGTTTTAGAATTAGAAAACTGTTACTTAGTACTACTATTAGTAGAAATTTGATTTTTTTTTCTTGTTTGGACAAGAAAGGTTTTTCATTTATAATAAAGGACAAATGTTGTTCCATTTATTTGAATGAAATCTTTTTATGGCAGTGCTCAACTTAACAATGGGTTGTATGTTCTAGACCTCGAAGATCGAATCTATAATGTGAATACCAAGAAGGTCAAATTAAATGAATCAAACCTGACCTATCTCTGGCACTGTCACTTGGGCCATATAAATGAGACCCGTATATCCAAGCTCCATAAGGATGGACTCTTGGACTCATTTGATTTTGAATCATATGAGACATGTAAGTCATGTTTGTTTGGCAAGATGACCAAAGCCCCATTCACAGGGCAAAGTGAAAGGGCTAATGACTTACTAGGACTCGTACATATTGATGTATGTGGCCCTCTGTCTACACATGCTAGAGGATGTTTTCAATACGTCATTATTTTCACTGATTACTTCAGTAGATATGGCTATGTGTATCTCATAAGACACAAGTCAGAATCCTTTGAAAAGTTGAAAGAATTGAAGAATGAAGTAGAGAATCAACTCAGGAAAAGTATCAAAATGCTTTAATCAGAATGAGGTGGAGAGTACTTGGATCGAGAATTCCTTGACTATTTGAAGGAGTGTGGTATAGTATCACAACTCACTCCCCCAGGTACACCTCAATGGAATGGTGTATCTGAAAGGAGAAATCGAACTCTGTTACACATGGTTCACTCCATGATGAGTCGGGCTAACCTTCCAAACTCCTTTTGGGGACATGTTCTAGAGATAGCTGCTTTTACACTAAACCGAGTTCCATCTAAATCAGTTCAAAAGACACCATATGAGATATGGAGTGGGAGGCATCCCAATTTGTCTTTTATGAATATTTGGGGCTGTGACGCTTATGTGAAATGTCAATCCTCTGACAAACTCAAAAATGCCTTTTTGTTGGGTATCGCAAAGAAACAAAGGGTTACTATTTCTACAATCCTTTTGAGCAAAAAGTGTTTGTTGCTCTAATTGGTGTCTTCTTAGAGAAAGAGTTTATCTCTAAAGGAACTAGTGGCAGGAAAGTAGAACTTGAAAAAATTCAAGAACAACAAGGAGAAATCGAACTTGAATTGAAACTTGAATAGACACCACAAGATGTTGTGGTTCAAGAGTCTATTCCTGTAGCACAAAGCCCATGTAGGTCTATTAGGATTCAGCGTGAGCCTGATAGATATGGATTTCTCGTGACTCACACTGGTGATGTGATGCTCATGGATTAGGATGAGCCCAGAACCTACCAAGAAGCTATGTCAGGGCCTGACTCTGAGAAGTGGATAGTGGCCACGAAATCCGAGATGGAATCCATGCATGAAAACCAAGTATGGACTTTGGTTAACCCAGCTGAATGGGTGAAACCCATAGGGTGCAATTGGGTTTTCAAGAAGAAAACTGACATGGATGGTAATGTGATTACCTTTAAGGGATGATTGGTTGCAAAAGGTTTCAAGCAAATTCATGGTATTGACTATGATGAAACTTTTTCACCAGTTGCTATGCTTAAATCCATCCGAATTTTGTTCACTATTGCTGCACACTATGATTATGAAATATGGCAAATGGATGTCAAAACTGCATTCCTAAATGGAAAGCTACTTGAGGATGCGTGCATGACACAACCTGAGGGTTTTGTCATTCTTGAAAATGCCAAGAAAGTGTGCAAGTTGCAAATGTCTATTTATGGACTGAAGCAAGCTTATCGAAGTTAGAATCTTCATTTTGATGAAGCAATCAAAGAGTTTGGTTTTATAAAAAATGAAGATGAACCTTGTGTATACAAGAAGGTTAGTGGTTGCGCTATTGTCTTCTTGGTGTTGTATGTAGATGACATACTACTCATCAGGAATGACATTCCTGAGCTACAGTCTGTGAAGACTTGGCTAGGGAAATGTTTCTCCATGAAGGACTTGGGTGAAGCAACTTATGTGTTAGGCAACAGGATCTATAAAGATAGATCAAGAAAGCTTCTTGGCCTAAGTCAAAGTATATACATTGACAAGGTGCTAAAGAGGTTTAGCATGCAAGATTCCAGGAAAGGATTCTTGCCCATGTCACATGGTATAACTCTTTCTAGATCTCAGTGTCTGAGTACACCCGAGGAGAGAGAGCGCATGAGTAAGATTCCATATGCCTCAGCAATTGGATCTATCATGTATGCCATGATATGTACTCATCTCGATGTCTCATATGCTTTGAGCATGACGAGTAGGTACCAATCGAACCCTGGTGATAGTCGCTGGATAGCTATTAAGAACATCCTTAAGTACTTATGAAGGACTAAGGATGCATTCTCGGTCTTTGGAGGTAAAGATGAGCTCGTTGTAAAGGGTTACACCGATGCAAGCTTCCAATCCGATAAGGATGATTTTAGATCACAATCTGGTTATGTGTTTTGTATTGGTGGTGGTGTTGTGAGTTGGGAGAGTTCAAAGCAAGAGACAATAGCTGACTCTACAACAGAATCTGAGTACATTGCTGCCTCTGATGCTGCGAAGGAGGTAGTTTGGATCAAGAAGTTCATCACTGAACTTGGAGTGGTTCCAAGCATTGTCGACCTGATAGAGCTCTATTGTGACAACAATGGAGAAATCGCACAGGCTAAGGAACCTCGATCTCACCAATGATGGAAACATATACTCCGACGCTATCATCTCATCAGGAAGATCATCGAGAGGGGTGATGTAAGGATATACAGGATTTCGACAGACAGCAACATTGCTGATCCACTAACAAACCCCTTATGCAGCAGAAGCATGATAGCCATTCTAGGTCTATTGGTATTAGATACATGGATGATTGGCTTTTAGTGCAAGTGGGAGATTGTTAATGTTGTGCCCAAAAGCCAATCATGAGATGATTGTATTTTTTGCACATTGAGTCATGATATTTTATTAAGGCATTAGTCCAGCAATTATGTTTGTTCTTCCGTTTCTGCGTAACGCAATAAACATAATTGTAACCCTAGAATAATGATATTCTCAAATGTCCCTAGTCTAGTATTATAGTGGAGCGGGTTGCAATAATACATAACGACTAGCATATGTAGAGACTAATATGAGATATGTAGTTTACATATGGGTACAATTGGAGAACTTGTGTACTGGACTGACCCACCATGAGAACACTACATGGATCATTATATGAGTGTCATAAGTGATTCTCATAGTGATCATGGTATATGTAGCCCTTTGACCTAAGATCATCAAGGTTCCCTACATGTGAGTCACATACTTTTGATATTTTCCTTTGTTGCTCGTAACTGAGTGAACTTGAAGGAGGTCATTGGGTATGTCACATATCATGCGGAGGGATTTGTATGATCAAGATGGGATTTGTCCTTCCTATGTAACAGGAGTGATACTTCGGGCCCCTTGATAGTGTACGACTTAGAAAATGCATGGCCATGCTCAGATGAGTTCATATACGATATCAATGTCTTCAGTTTAAGTTTGTCTACTTGGTAATCAAGAAATCAAAGATTGGGCTATACAAGAGTGACACATTCCATGTCTCGTGCTTAGTGTTGATATCTTGGACAAAGGGACAATAGCATATATCGGTGATGATCATAAAGGGTTACTCAAATCATCGACAATCATGTCACTTGGGTAGCAATGATGTGTTGCTAGCACCGCTCATTGCTTATGATCATAAATGTGATTTATGATCAGTGCCAACGTGGTGAGAGCCTATTGGGTCGCACACATAGAGCTATTTGGATCATTAGAGTGCATGGGCTAATTATTTGGGTTATGGTTTCACAATAATTTTGTATTAATAATGAGCCCAAGAGTTGAGCCATTATTAAGCCTGAAATTAAAGCCTAATTAGATTAGAGCTTTGAAACCCATTAGGCCTAGAAGTTGAGTCTCACTATAAATACAACTTTTAGTGAGAAATTCGAAGGTCTTCTTGCCCTAGCCTCCCAAAAAGGACAGCCGTACTTTTTTCTTGCAATTTCTTGGAGGACGCAAGCTAGCACTACGAGCGCAAGAGAAACGCATCTGCCGGGACATGATGGAAGTGTGGTGATTCTGAGAGGCTCGTGTGGAGACCATAGAGAGCCTAAACATGTCAACTATTCAGGCTTTGTGAGTCGACTCTACAGTTGAGTGAGGGATCTCAACCGAAAATTAGGTATGAAAATTTTTGAACACCCGATTTACCCCGTTTCACTTGGATCCTGGAGGGTTTCAGTTAAATTCCGCTGCGTTGTTTGGCTCCCAAAACCCAACAATTTCACAGAAAGAAACCTTGCTATTTTGACACCCAAGCATATCAAAGATGTGGGTCCACGGATCATTGGATCAAAGACAACCCACGGGCTTAAAAGAGGCCAGAAGACCAAGGTCCAGCAATGCCTATTGGAGGAGGATCTATAGGAGAAGAACCTGAGGAGGGACAACAGAGTCCATTTCCTCCAGTGCTTTGGCCTTCAATGTAGAGAGCTGGCAAAGTCTTCCAAGTGGAGAGGCCAAAGGCATCAGAGCAAGGAGGAGCACTAAGAGGTAACATTTACCTTAATGGTGTGCCTATTAGTGTTCTATTTGATACTTGTGCATCTATGTCTATAGTGGCTATGAAATTTGTTGATGCCATGGAATTGCCTACTAAAATCATGCCTAGGATATCCCTAGTGAAAACAGTGGGTAGTCAATGTCTTTTCACTAATGACCTAGCTAAGGATTGTGAGCTAGTAGTAGGAAAGACTAAGGTTATGACTAGTTTGCTATTGTTGGTCATTCCTAAGTATGATTTAGTGCTGGGAATGAATTGGTTTGCTATGCATAACATAAGAATTGATTTTGCTAAAAGGGAAATCACATTGCCTGATGGTGAAGTGCATGCATTAGGGAATTCTAAGGAATTAGTGTATGAAATGCATGGCATGGAGCTAGAGGTACTGGATGAGATACCTGTGATTTCTGAGCATGATTACTATTATGCATTGAATGAATTGCACCATGATGAAGAAGTGGATTGAATACCTGTAGTGAGACTTTCCATAAGTTTTTCCTAAGGACATGCCAGGTATTCCTCCACTAAGGGAAATTGAGTTTGAGATCAAGTTGCAACCAGGAGCTTGTCTAGTATCCATACTTCCTTACAAAATGCCAATCATAAAGATGAATGAGCTCAAGAAACAACTTGATGAACTTTTTAAAAAAGGGTTCATAAAACCAAGTGTTTCACCATGTGGAGCTCTTGTTCTCTTTGTGAAAAAGAAGCATGGATCTTTAAGACTATGCATTGACTATAGGAAGCTCATTGTAGTGACTATCAAGAACTAGTGTCCAATCCCTAGGATTGAGGATCTTTTTGATCAACTCAAGGGGGCTAAGTTCTTGTCCAAGATAGATTTTGTTACCCACTTAGGGGTGGTCTAGTTATGGTGCCAAAATTATGCATTTAAACTCCTAGGATAGCTAATGTTCTATAGGCCATCAGAACACTACCCTTAGTGTGCATACACAAGTGGCCCTCTTGGGCACTACACAAACACATGCATATTTGCCTAACCATCACACACATATGCACATTTCATGCACACTATGGTAGCAACAAAGGAAAACACTAGTACAAGTCTTAGTCTTGGCTACCACGCATTAGGCAATCTTGTTAAGTTCTAGTGACCAACCACTGCACCTGTAACTTCCACTAATAAACTGTATAATTCAAGCCATGTAACCCCCCATTTTCTTTGCTCCATTGTCAAGTAGAAACATAGATCAAACCAAGGAATTTTTTTTTTACATCAATAGCCCACCTATGGACCATGTTATTGATTTTTGAAGTTGGTTACAAAATTCTAACCAAATGAGTAGTAACTTAGCCAAATTTCTAGCATCATATCTTTGGGTACAGTGCTCCAAATTTAGAAATTCAAAAATCTGGTTCAACCTCCAGATGTTCTCTAGATGTTGTAAAAATATCATGCTAGGATTCCTTCTACACAAGGAGATATAGAACTTTAAGTGCAAAATCAAAATTCTAGTCACTTGATGACCATTTTGCCCATACAAAATTTCATAAGTGTGCAAACATGTTATTCACAAAGGTAAATCCCTAATAAGCTATCCCCTACATGTCCAACATACATAGGAATTATATTACCTTGGATTTAACAACCATATGTGGCTAAAACAGAATTTACAAGTGAGCAGCATATCATTCACACTTAGGTAGCTTTGTACCACATCACTTACATAGCCAAAACATTACTCAAATGTTCACATACTTATCTCATTTTACATACAATACATGTATGTGAAAACATGCACTACACAATGGTCTTAACTTAGCTAAATAAACACCCTAAGTTACAGGAATGCTTGAGACACAATGGACTCCAGAACATGATGTTGGATAGCTACTGCACAACATAATAAGTACCACCATTAAAAATACCAAATGTGCTCCTAAAATCACTAAACATTTTAGATAATGACTAGACACATGGAAGTTCATCTATGTGAACTTTTGGATGAAAAATCTGTTGGGTTTTGGGAGCCAAACAGCGCAGTGGAATTTAACCGAAACCCTACAAGATCCAAGTGAAACGGGGTAAACCGTGTGTTCGAAAATTTTCATACCTAATTTTTGGTTGAGATCTCTCACTCAACTGTAGAGTGGAATCACAAAACTTGAATAGTTGACATGTTCAAGCTCTCTATGGTATCCACACGAGCCTCTCGGGATCACCACACTTCCACCGCGTCCCGGCAAATATGTTTCTCTTGCGCTCATAGTGCTAACTTGCATCCTCCAAGGAATTGCAAGAGAAGAGTGTGGCTATCCTTTTGGGAGGCTAGGGCAAGGAGACTTCTGAATTTCTAACTAGAAGTTGTATTTATAATGAGACTCAACTTCCAGGCCTAATGGGTTTCAAAGCCCTAAACCAATTAGGCTTTAATTTCGGGCTTAATAATGGCTCAACTATTGGGCCCATTCTTAATATGAAATTATTGTGAAACCAAACCCAAATTATTAGCCCATGCACTCTAATGATCCAAATAGCTCTATGTGTGCGACCCAATAGGCTCTTACCACGTTGGCAATGATCATAAATCACATTTATGATCATAAGCAATGAGCGTTGTCTAGCAACACATCATTGCTACCCAAGTGACAAGATTGTTGACGATTCAACTAAACCTTTATGATCATCACTGATATATGCCACTGTCCCTTTGTCCAAGATATCAAGACTAAGCACAAGACATGGAATGTGTCACTCCCGTATAGCTCAAACTTTGGTTTCTTGATTACCGAGTAGACTAATTTAAACTGATGACATTGATATCATATATCAACTCATCTGAGCATGGCCATGCATTTTTTCTAAGTCTTACTCTATCAAGGGGCCCGAAGATATCACTCCCGTTACATAAGAGCTACAAACCCCATCTTGATCATACAAATCCCTCTACATGATATGTGACATACCCAATGACCTCCTTCAAGTTCACTCAGTTACGAGCAACAAAGGAACGTATCAAAGTATGTGACTCACATGTAGGGAACCTTGATGATCTTAGGTCGAAGGACTACATATACCATGATCACTATGAGAATCACTTATGACACTCATATAACGATCCATGTAGTGTTCTCATGGTGGATCAGTCTAGTACACAAGTTCTCCAACTTGTACCCATATGCAGACTACATATCTCATATTATTCTCCACATATGCTAGTCATTATGTATTATTGCAACCCGCTACACAATAATACTAGACTAGGGACATTTGAGAATATCATTATTCTAGGGTTACAATTATGTTTGTTAAGTAACACAGAAACAAAAACAACAAACATAATTGCTGGATTAATGACTTAATAAAATATCATGACTCAATGTGCAAAAATGCAATCATCTCATGATTGGCCTTTTGGGCACACCACTAAAAAAATCAGACCAAAAATGTCAGTTTGAATGTGATCTTTCAGCTGGACCTGAAATGACAAAATTGAGAGGAGTAAGTTTGATTGAGAAACTTAGTAAGGATAGCACTTGGATTCAACAAGCAATGTAACCATCATTAAAATCTGCATGCAAAGACACTAAAACAAAAAAACCATAATGCATATATACAAGATATAGCAACCAAATGCAGTAGTCATTCACAACCAACAACTACATGAAATGCAGCAGCAACAATAACCATAGATTAGTCCATAAAACACATAATAAACACAACCAAATCACTATGGTAGCCCACCTCAAGCTAATGCTTGGTCCTAGGGGGATTTTGACACTAGTTAGTAATAACTTTGGGCTCTAGAAACCCTCATTTCACTACCATCTTTGTGCACTTCACACTAGGTTACAAAACCTTCAATACATGGGCTCCCCTCACTAAGCTTGGTTCATCAAGCTCATGGCTCTCTTCTAAGCTTAGCGGTAGCTCCATGGTTGGTTGAAAATACAAAAAAACAATCCGTGAGAGCAAGAGAACCCTTACCAAAGTGCGTAGGCTGAAAATCAATCTTGATCCTTGAAGTATCTAAGCAATAGCTCTAGTTTGCTTACAATTGCTTCCTTTTGACTTCAGTTTCAATCAATTTCAAGTTTGAAGGTGTAGTGGCTATGGAGGAAGTGTGGCTATGTTCCTGGGCTAGAGGAGGCCAAAAATGAGAGAAGGATAAGTGAATTGGCAACTTAAATGGCGTTAAATAAGCTTAAGGGGACAAAACACACTTAAACAAGCTTAACCTTACTTTATGTCATCTTCTTTCTCACTAATTATGGCTTTTTTGTCTTAAACTCATTGGTACACATGTGCCTGACATTTTTGACCCATTTACAAGCCATAGCCACCCCTCCCTAGGTGGGAAAACTCCAAGTTGCTTCCTTTGACTTAAGTCAAAAATATACACATCCTAAGGCCTACATTAGAACACTTAGGTCCTTTATATCTTTTTTTGTTTTCTTTGTCCTTAGTTGTCTTTCTTCTCCAAAATCTGCCAGTGCCTTTACTTGGTGCAACTTTCAGCCAAACATTGCCACCAACCTCAAACTCCCAGTGTCTCTTTCTTTTATTCACTTAAGCTGTGGTTCTTTCACTGGTTGCCTTTAATCTCCCTTGAATCTTCTTTATTTTGGCTGTAGTTTTTTTAATAATTTTGAGACCCAATTCTAGCCTGTTTGAGGCTTCCACCCAATAGTGGGGTGCCATGCACCTTCTTCCACATAATGCTTCATAAGGTGACATGCCAATGGTGCTTTGATAACTATTGTTATATGAGAATTCCACCAATGGCAAGTGTTTGTCCCATTCACCTTTGAAATCCAACAGATAGCTATTGAGGATGTCTTCTAATATCTGTATCACCGTTTCAGATTGCCCATCAATTTGATGATGATAAGCAGCACTCCAAAACTGAGTTGCGAATCTTGGATCTCTATCAGATACAATGAAGTTTGGCACTCCATGTAGTCTCACTTTCTTCTGGCCATACTTCTGAGGAAACTTCTCCAAGGCGTTTGTGAGTTTCATAGGTAAGAAGTGGGCACATTTGGTTAGATTATCCACAATGACCTAGATTGTATCATGCCTTAATCTTGTCATAGGTAACCCAGTCAAAAAGTCCATGGTTATGTTGCCCCACTTCCGCACTGGTCTAAGTAAACTCTATAGGGTACCAGCTAGCTTCTAGTGCTCTACCTCTACCCTCTGGCATGTGGCACATTTGGAGACATAAGTAACTATGTCTCTTTTCATATTTGGCCACTAGAAGTGAGTCTTCAACTCTTTATAAATTTTTTTACTTCTTGGATGGATGTTCAACTTACTTGTGTGAGCTTCTTCAAGTATTTCATCCCTAAGCTTTGCTCTTTTAGGTACATAGATTCGGCCCTTGAAATATAGTAATCCTTGCTTGTAGGCAAATGATTGAAACAAGGAACCTTTTTCCTTTCTTGAAATCTTTTTCAGATCAAGATTTGTCTCTTGTGCATTTTTGGCTTCTTCAATCCATCCAAACTGAAATTTCAATGTGTAGATTTGGGCTTCCTCCCACTTATTCCACTTATGCCATAGGCATATTAGACTATTCTACTCATCATAATCAGTTATATATCCTCATTTCAGAAGACCTGTGTACTTCCTAATCAAGGTGTCTGCTACTAGATTGCCTTTGCCCTCAGGGAACTCCATACAGTAATCATAGTCCTTGATGTATTCTAACCATTTCCTTTGTCTCATGTTCAAATCTTTCTAAGTGAACGAGTACTTTAGGCTTTTATGG
>SMDT01002047.1:0-56289 GCA_005392925.1 Aquilaria sinensis | reverse complement strand
CGGGGACCTCTTAACCTTTTCCTTTGAGCTTTTCAGGTACCTCCCCCTGGGAAACCTATACTCCGGGCGTTCTCTTCTTCAGGAAGTCCCTCCAGAAACCACCATGTCCTCCAGCGAAGATGTCTCCGGACATCATTTGGCGCCGTCTGTGGGAACCCACCCTCAGGTTGCCGTCGTTGAGACTCGGCGTTCTAAGGACAAAGGACTCCCGAAGTCCCCGTCCGCGCCTGAAGTCCAACCGGCTGCTGAGCAAACTCTTCCAGGGACTTCCACGCCCGAGGAAGAACGTCCTCTGGTCATAACCATGAGCTTCCTCCGTGACTTCCAACGCTCTGTTGTGGCTGAGATGACACAACAGATAGACAGAAGATGGCCACAACAAGCTCAAACCCAAAGGTCTCTTTCACCGGTACGCCCTCGGGAAAGAAGCCCCAAAGCAGTTCGCCGCAGTTCGGGGAGTGAAGACCCACGTGAGGAGTCTTCAACAGAAAATATGCCCCTCGGGGCACGCCTTCCAGGGCAAACGAGGCCCAACCAACCCAAAATTCCACGCCGAATGAGCCCTTTGCCTAAGACGAGGTCACCTTCTCCCCGACGACGAAGCCATTCTCCGAAGAGGCGCCGCCAATCTCCTCCACCTGAGGAAGAACCTAGCGCCACCGCCCTCATGGAAAAAATATTGGCAAGGCTGGACAGAGTCGAGAGGCAGGTGGCTCGCAAGCCAGCTTGGGCCAGACTGTCTGAGTCTTTTTGTTGGGATCAGTCTCCTTTCACCCGAGCTGTAGTCGAGGCAGCTATGCCAGGTGACTTCAGGGTACCTCGGCTAGAGACGTACGATGGTCGGACCGACCCACAGGCCCACCTGACGAAGTACAGACGCAGCATGATGATGCATGGTGCGGACGACGCCACCTTGTGCAAGTGCTTCGAGGTCACCCTCTCGGGGCCAGCAACCGCGTGGTACAACTCTTTGGCTCTAGGAGTCATCGGAGAGTTCCAGGAGTTATCAACAGCCTTCACCCAACAGTTCATCGGGAGTCGCCCGACGGCGAAGATGCCTGTTCAAATGTTCGACATAGCGCAAAGAAGCGGAGAAACTATACGCGACTATGTCGAGAGGTTCAACAGATAGGCCTTAAGTGTCCCAGACTTTCGGCCCGAAATACGCATCCTTGCCATGACAAGGGGCCTTTGGAGGGATTCTCAACTCTTCTATGAAAGGACCCTCCAAACACACTGGGCGAATTCTACCGACGGGCCGAACAGCACATGACGGCCGAAGAACTAAGAATGGGCGGACCTAGGCCCGAGCACACCCGTGGCGAGGGGTCCAGCCAGCAGGCACGATATCCGACCGACCGGCCACCCCGACCTCGGAGAATGCGAGGAAGGAAACCCCAGAACTTCACAGCGCTGAACACCACGAAGACCAACATCCTCATGACTCTGGAGAGGCAGGGAACACAAGTTCAGAGGCCAAGGGCCATGACTGCTGAAAATAGAAAAAACATGAAGAAGTTCTGCCAATTTCATCGCGATCATGGCCACGACACTGAGGATTGCTTCCAGCTGAAGAAGTATATTGAATCGCTGATAAAACAAGGCCAACTTCGGCGGTACCTACGGTTGCCTTCCCCGAAGGGGAGGAAAGAGGAGGAAGGAAAGGTAGAAGATGAGGACTACGACTCCGACAGGCGGAGAAACCGAAGTCCGAAGAGGCGCCCTCCACCCCCTGCGGGAGTCATACAAACAATCACGACGGGGCTCCCATCCTCGGAAAGAAAAAGGAAGGCCAGGGAAATAGCTGTCATGGACTATCAAAGTCCAGCGAAGAAGGTATCCCGATAAGATGGTTCCACAGTCGTCTTCCCTCACGACGACCCACTCCTGATCATGGCAAGAATTGGAAACTGGGATGCTGATCATGGCAAGAATTGGAAACTGGGATGTCAAAAGGGTATTGCTTGATGACGGATCAAACGCTGACGTCCTATTTTCACAACTGCTGCCGAGCTTAGGCATATCCATCAATGATCTCAGGCCTGTCACTTCACCGACCTTCGGGGTAGGACCTTCCGAGTTACCCGTCCTCGGGTGGATCGACCTTCCATTAATGATGAGAGGGACTTCGGTCAAAGGAGCAGCTGAGTTGTTTGCCTCGACGATGGCGAGGTTCATCGTCATGGATGTCCCCTCATCATACAACGCCATCCTTGGAAGGCAGACGCAGGGAAATCTGCACATTCGCCCTGACGTGAGACATTTGACTGTCACTTTCGCCACCAAGGAAGGAGACGCAGAAATCTTCATAGATCAGGGCGAAGTAAGAAAGGTGTTCGTCAAAGCCCGAAAAGCCCCAGCAAACAATTTCACACAAGCTGTAGAAGAAGGGGCTTCAAAGTCAAAAAATGGCGAGAAAGAAGTTTCTGGCAAGGTGGAAATGGAAGAAGTGGAACTTATCCCAGGACGAAGTACCCAAATAGGAAAAAACTTGTCCGAAGGAGATAAGAAAAAACTTGTATCCTTTCTGGTAATGAATAAAGACCTGTTCGCCTACTCGCCGAAAGACAGGCCGGGGGTAAATCCGCGCGTAATACAACATAGCCTCAAAGTAAGTCCGGAAGCAAAGCCTGTCCGGCAAAAGAAACGAGGCATCTCAGCCCATAAAAATGACTTCGTCAAAACCGAAGTCCAACGTTTATTGGAGGCAGATGTAATCAGGGAGGTCAAGTACCCCGAATGGCTAAGCAATGTGGTGATCGCCACAAAAGAAGGAAGCAACAAACTTCGGATGTGCATCGACTTCAGAAACCTGAACAATGCTTGCCCAAAAGATTCATATCCTCTCCCGCCAATAGATCAACTGGTAGATTCAACTGCCGAATACGGGCTCCTAAGTTTCCTAGACGCCTTCAGCGGCTACCATCAAATAAAGATGGACCCCGAAGACGAAGAAAAAACAGCCTTCATCACCGAGGGGGGGACGTACTGTTACACCAGGATGCCCTTCGGGCTCAAAAACGCAGGAGCCACCTACCAGAGGTTGATGAGCAAGGTCTTTAATGACCAAATAGGGAGGAACATGGAAGTCTACGTAGATGACATGATAGTCAAAAGCAAGCTGCCTGTTGACCATGTCACAGACCTAAGGGAGACTTTTCACCAGCTCAGGACCTTCGGAATTCGCCTTAACCCCGAGAAGTGCACCTTCGGGGTAACTTCGGGAAAGTTCCTTGGGTACATGGTATCAGAAAGAGGCATTGATGCTAACCCAGAAAAAATTAAGGCTCTGTTGGAATTCCGAACTCCTGCCACAATAAAAGATGTGCAGAGACTTGCTGGAAGAATAACCTCCCTTAGCAGATTTATTTCCAGATATGGAGACCGGTGTCGAGCATTCTTCAAAGTCCTCACTAAGGTAGCAAAAAGGGAGGACGACCTCGAGAGTAATGATCGTCCTTGGAATGAGGACTGCCAAAAAGCTTGGGAAGAACTCAAAATCTACTTGGCTCGCCTGCCCACTTTGCGACAGCCCCGCGAAAGAGAACCTCTTGTGTTGTACCTCGCCGTCACAGAAAAAGCAGTAAGCTCAGTCCTTGTGAAAGAGGAAGGGGCGAAGCAGTGGCCAGTCTACTATGTGAGCAAGTCCCTGCATGGCGCCGAAATCAGATATCCTTTGTTACAGAAAGCTATATATGCCTTGGTCCTGGCAGGAAGGAAGAAGTCCGAAGTAGTTTACTACGACCATATTTTCAGGCTCACCCCATCATCGTCCGAAGTAGTTTACCCCTGCGGGACGTCATGAAGAAGGTTGACCATTCGGGAAGGCTCTCCAAATGGTGTATAGAGCTTGGCGAACACGACATCACTTATGAACCTCGGAAAGCCATAAAAGCTCAAGCCTTGGCAGATTTCATTGCCGAGGTCCCCATTACCGAGGACAGCCACCCAAGTCCCGACGAAAATGAGCCAGAATGGGCCTTGTACGTTGATGGTGCCTCGGGCGCCGAGCACCAAGGAGCAGGGGTGATCATCAGAGGCCCCGAAGGCCTGGAAGTAATGAAGGCCATTAAGTTCAGCTTCAATGTCACCAACAATATGGCTGAATATGAAGCTCTCATAGCGGGCTTGCGCCTGGCCAGAAAAATTGGTGTCAGAAACTTGAAAGCCCATAGCGATTCCCAGCTAGTAGTTCGGCAAACAGCAGGGGACTACGGGGCGAAGGATCCAACACTGGCAAAATACCATGAATTAGTAACGAAGCTTATTCGAGAATTCGACACCGTGCGAATCGAGAGCGTGCCTCACAGACATAACGCTGAGGCAGATGAATTGGCAAAATCAAAAGCATATACTAAGGTGCTAAGCCAGCCGAGCATTACAGTGCTGAGCATAATGACTTCGGGAAGAAGCTGGAAAGACCCAATAAGAACATATCTCGAAACCAATACGCTCCCCGAAGACCCCAATGAAGCAGCAAAAGTGCGGAGACGCTCCGGTCGTTTCTTTCTGATTGGAGAAGAGCTATATCGGCAGGGATATGCAAATCCGCTACAGAGGTGTGTTGGCGAAGAGGATATTGAAATAATCCTCCAAGAAGTTCACGAAGGCGCTTGTGGTTCGCACATCGGAACCGACGCCCTGGCAGCGGTGATACTTCGCCAAGGATACTTTTGGCCTACCCTGAGGAAAGACGCTAGGCGGTTCGTCCAGAAATGTGGTAATTGCCAAAGACATGCAAAAATCCAAAGAACACCCTCGGAGCTGGTGACTTCGGCAAACTATCCCTGGCCCTTCGCCGTTTGGGGCATAGACCTTATCGGGCCGCTCCCGACAGCGCCTGGGGGCGTGAAGTTCTGCTTAGTCGCAGTAGACTATTTCTCTAAATGGGTCGAGGCAGAACCTTTGACGACTATCTCGGCAAGAGAAGTGCGCAAGTTCGTGTGGAAAAACATAGTATGCAGATTCGACATACCGAGGGTACTAGTGGCTGATAACGGATCCCAGTTCATAGACAAAGGGTTCCAAGAGTTTATCAGCAACCTCGGAACAAAGATGCACTTCGCCCCGGTAGCTCACCCCCAAAGCAATGGGCAGGTGGAAGTATCTAACAGGACCATAAAAGATGGTCTGAAAAAGAGACTGGGGGAGGCAAAAGGGAAATGGCCAGGAGAACTCCAAAGCGTTCTATGGAGCTACCGAACAACGCCCCGAAGGGCTACAGGGGAAACTCCTTTCTCGCTCGTCTTCGGTACGGAGGCCATAATCCCAATAGAGGTAGTGCGACCATCAATACGAGTGCAGGTATTTGATGAAAGTGGAAATGACCTCGGCTTAAGAACCAAGCTCGACCTCGTCGGCGAACATAGAGAAATAGCGGAACTAAGAAGGAAAGCTTTCCAGCAAAGAGTGGCCGCCGCTATAAACTTGCGAGCTAGGCCAAAAGGAATAAAAAAGGGTGATCTCGTTCTCCGAAAGGCGGAATTCGCACCCCGGAGGCCATCACACGGCGTACTTCGCGCGAATTGGGAGGGACCTTATCTGGTTCTTGCCGAAGTACGAAGAGGGGTGTACAAGCTCGGTGACGCCGAAGGCGTGGAATTAAAAAACACTTGGCATTCAGATGCCTTGAAAAAGTTCTATGCTTAGAATCTTGACGAAAGGGTTTACATTGTACAAAGTTAGAAAAATTTTCTAGCTACACGGGCTTCTGAAAGAAAGATTCTTGAACAAAAGAAATACTAAAATTCCGCGAAGATGGTCGCCAGAATAAGCATGGGTGTGATTTCCTGAAGTCCCTCGAGCAAGCATGTTCGGGACAATAGGAAATGTAAAACCTTGCGAGAATTTCTAAATACAAAGGCTCACAGAGAACCGATCTAATCTTCCGAAGTCTCTTGAGCAAACGCGTTCGGGGCAAAAAGGAATGAACAATCTCACAAAAAAGACTTAGCCAAAATTTCTTACAGGAAAGAAAAAAGTCTTTATTAACAGACAAGATCGGTTTACAAAGAAGAAGGACTACCAAGAAAGAAAGAGTACAAGGAAGGAGAAAAAGAAGGCAGAAGGGGCCTGAGATAAATTAGGGATTCTCGGCGTCCCGGGAGCCACTAGCCCCTGCATCCTTTTCCGCCACCACCCGCGCCGGAAGAGTCTGAGGCAGGTTCAAGTGCTCGAGCTTGGACCAAGTCCACCGAGGTCCCTCAGGAATATTTAGGGCCTCCAGGAAAGAAAGGTCGAGATCTGGAAACCTCAGAAGAACTTGATGACGAACGAGACAAAACCCGTCTTGAAAACCAACTTTGGTCATCTCGTCGGATTTCCTCTTCTCGACCCCAAGATCATTAAGCTCCCTCTCCAGGTCTTCAACCTTTTTTCTTAACGCCTTCACCTTCTTTTTCCTCGACTCATCCTTCCCCTTCTTCGAAGAATCGACCTCGGCTTGAAGTGCGGCTTTCTCGGCCTCCGCCTTCGCCAGAAGAGCCGCAGAATCCGACTTCTCCTTTTGAAGTGCCTCATTAACCGAAGTCAGCTCCGCCACTTTTCCGCCGAGGTCGGAAATCTTCTGGGAGGAGTCCTTTATAAGTTCTTCTTTTTCCTTCGCAAACTCCTCCCGAAGGGCAGCAATCTCTGACGCCGAAGCCTGGGCCAGCTGAGTGTTCCGAGTGAGCAGGTCCGAGCACTGGGTCTTGTATTGTTCTATAGTCTTTGAAGCGGCGGCCCGGTACATCCCCTGCCTCGCCACCCGAACTCTGAGGAATCCGGCATATCCCAGCAGCTGCAGAAAAACAGAGGCAAGAATGAGACAAGGCAAAAAAGGAAAGGCAAATACTTAGAAGAAATCAGAGACAAAAAAAAAAAAAAAAAAAAAGGGCAAGGTGAGAAACACACCTGGGCGGCGTGCTCGGAAAGCTTCGCGGCGAGGGAGTCATCATCCGGATGAGCCCCCGCAAGGGCCCTGAAAGAAGCTTCAGTAAGAACCCCCTTTGCAATCTCCTTGGCCATTAGCGGGCAGTCTTCGGAGTACATGTCCATGTCCTCCGTAAAAGACCAAAATGGCTCCTTCGGAATCTTCCCCTTCGGGATATGGGCATCCCGAAGGGCCCGCTTCCGGGCGTGCTCGGCAACCCAATCCGGAGGAAGAATCTCCTCTGCACGACAAAAGCAGAAAAATTGTCAAACACAAGTAGCTGCCAAAAAATTCAGAAACTGAGTGTCTAAGGCATCAAACCTGGTGGCACTTCGGCAACGTCGTCGCCAGAATCCAGGGCCCCCTCAGAAGAAATCTCCTTCCCTTTCCTCTTGCGGCGATCTTCGGCAGAAGGGGCTTCCACTAAAGCGGCCAGAAGAGCTGCCGAATTAGGGCTTGAAGGAGCGACATCTGCACCGACCTCGGTCGAAGGCGCAGCAACGGTTACCTCGGGCTCCTCGCCCACCTCCTCGGAAATCTCCGGCATAGGAGGGGGCACGGTCTTCTTTGATCGCTTGGCCGCCGGAGGCCCCCCGCCAGCCGCCTTCCATCTTCGGGAGGCAGCCTTCTTTGTTTGTTCACCTTTCTCGGCTTGCCCGACGAAAAGCGATCGGTAATAGGCAGCAGTATCGTCGCCCATCTCTGAAAAAGAGAGAAAACATCAGCGTAAGTCCAAGATGAAATTAAAACAAGGGGACTAGGAGATGACTTACTTTCAAAAAAATCGGCATAAGTAATGTCCTCCTGAAGAAGTTTTACCAGCCAGGAGTCCTTCCCAGCAATGGCAGGAGCCGGCATCTCGAGGTCCGTTTCGTGCTCCTTTACCACCTTCAACTCCCGAAGGACTTCTTCGGTCATCAACTTCCAGTTAATTGGAAAGGGGTAAAGGGGGCGCGGTGGGACCTCGGAATCCCAGTCAGAGACCGCTCGGATGCGCTTGTCAAAGTCCGCAAAAATGGGTGTTAACTCGGGAGTTAACAGTATCTTCGGGTCAACGACATCCATCACGAGCTTTCCCTGAGCCCACTTCGTCGGGACGTACGACCAGGCCTCCTCCTTCTTCATAAAGAAGAATTTCTGTTGCCACCCTCGCCAGCTGTCCTTGTTGGCAAAGGTGAACTTGTATTTTTTGCTCCCTGACCCCCGAGGTAGCTACACGAGGTAGCATGAAATAGAAGCCACCCTTTGGGATCACGAAGAGCTTGTAGTACTGCAGAAAAATGACAAAGTGTGGCTCTATACCGAAGACACCACACATACAAAGAAAAGCATTGAAATAGCAGTACGAGTTCGGCGGAAGTTGGTTTACGGCAATGCGATGGAAATCGCAGAAATCGCAAACCATCTTCGGCGGAGGATACCGAAGTCCGGCCTTCAGTTGGGCACGGAAAACAGTAACCTCGTCACTACGGTTTGAAAAGCTATATTGGTCCGAACGAGGCAACCTCGTAGTGACGTAGGAAGGAAGGAAGAACTTCTTTTTCCATTTTTTAAGTTTTGCAGAAGTAGTGCAGCAGGGGTGAGAAAGAAGGGGTTCCCAGCTTTCGGGAATAGGCATGACTGGCAAAAAACCGAGTTCGGGAAAAGGCAAAAAGCTATTTCGAAGAAAAAATTTGGAAAAACAGAAGAAACTGGAAGCTAAAACCCACCAAACGTTTTGCCAAAATCCGGATTTGAGGACGCCGTCGTGAAATGATTGCCGGAAAACCACTCTGTCAAAAAGCACCGCCGTAAGAGAGCAGGAAAAACACTGCGGCAGTTGAGAGACAGAAGAGAGCAAAAGCGAGAGCAAAAGCAAAAGCAAAAGCAAAAGGGGGTTATGAAGGATTAAGGGTATATATAGACCGAGGAAGGGTAGGCGAATCGACGTCATAAGTGCTGTGCGAAGGCGAATCGTCGCCATAATTGCCCATTCTGCATAAAAAGACGCGCCCGCTGTAACCGATGTAACCCTCTCCAATGACGGCGTGCCACGTGTCAGCAACCACGCCAAATAAGGAACACGCTTTCTGACGAATAGCGCGCCGCCCCAGACTGACACGCCTGGTCACGAGACGAGACGTTTCAGTGACTTACAAAGATTACAGAAAATAGGTTACCTCGGAGACACCAAGAGACAGTCTGTGCTACGTCTACGGACAGAAGGTGTATCTTCGGCACAGGTACCATGCATAAAGCCCCGAAGGGTACCCTCCGAAAGCTGACAAAAGCCAAAGTCCCTACTTCGGCTTCTAGGGGGGAGGCATGTGATAGCCGAAGGACTATCGCCTCTCCTAGAACGTACCTCCTATCAAAAGCATGCTCGGGAAGCCTGGCACCATCCGAGGGAGGCACTAGTACTGACCTCGGACTAGGCGAATTCCAGTGCCTCGAACTCGGGATTTAGCCTAGTACCCCAGAGAGCTCCAGAGGTGCAGACAGCCCCCTCGGGGGATAAACGGATCACCTTCGGGATAGAAGAACCAGCCCGCAAGCAAGAGAGGATTTTCCGAAGGCGGAACCTGCGAGCTAGGCAGCGCCCCGAACGGCGAACATAACTCCCGAAGAAGGATGTTCGTCCCAGAAAACGATCTCGCCCAAAGGACATCGGGAGTACGGCAGGAGCATTTAAGGAGCCTCTGACACATTGCCCACAGACGCACCATGTCACCTCAAACGACGGTCTGACACGGCGACGCCGCCCAGGCCTTGTCACAACCTGTCTCGGACCAAGGCTCGAGGGAGCCTACAAACAGCTACTTGTCCCCTATGTCCAAAGGTACACAGCAGATCTGACCGAACACGTGTCACGATCTGAATGGGCCAGACACTTCTATAAATACCAAAGAGCAGCCCCTTGCAAACGGTTGGTCAGTCAGTTGAGAGGATACGGACAGGCAAGGCCACTAAACGCTTGAGTGCTATCTTTCCTTCACCTCTCAGAAAACTAACTTGGGCGTCGGAGACTCCTCCCCAGAAAAACATCCCGGGGACCTCCTAACCTTTCCTTTTGGGCTCTTCAGGTACCACTCCCTGGGAAACCTCCACTCCGGGCGTTCTCCTCCTCAAGAAGTCCCTCCAGAAACCACCATGTCCTCCAGCGAAGATGTCTCCGGACATCAGATTTATTTTGGTTAGAGACAATTCTGTTGATGGCAACAAGGAAGCTAAAGTAGTAAAGAAGCCTAGCTTCCTCTACGGACCTCCCTCCATCGTTCATCCCTACCTCCAACAGTGTCTGTGCCCCATTGGATGAAAAATTGACATCCCTGCATCCAACAGTGTCTGTGCTATTTTATTTAGTAAAAGGTTTTGTTCCATTTTATAAAAATGTGATGTTGTATAATATGCTCTGTCATTTGTCCCACCTCCAATAGTATCTATGTTATTTCCTTCAATCAAAAGTGATGTTTCATTCATACAAATGTGCTATTCTATAAAATGTTGTTAATTTTTTTAGATGTGTTGTTTGTAAATAGTGTTATTCCATTTAGTAAGACATGATGTTCCATTCATACAAGTGTGTTGTTCTATAAAATATTGTTTACTATGTAACTTATGCTGTTCATAAATAATGTTGTTACATTTAGTAATAAGTATAGTTCCATTCTCATAAACATGTTGTTTTGTACAATGTTGTTTATTTCATAAGATGTATTGTTTGTAATAATGTTGTTCCATTCAATAAAAGTGTTATTTTATTCATACAAATGTGTTGTTCCCTTGGTAAGATGTATTCTTTGCAAATAGTGTTGTTTTGTTCTTAAGAAGTGTGTTCTATTTATAAAATTGTGTTATTCTATAATATAATATTTCATTTAGTAAGAAGTAATGTTCTTCTTAAAGGCTATTCGACATGCATTAATCTTCCCCAATTAATAGATTTTCATTCTTCCATCATGAGATCATTAGTGAGGCTCTTATTTCTCTTCCTTAATTGCCCTTCCCCCATAAACAAATCTAATTATTCCAAGTGTACCACCTAGGCAGGAAGTAAATGTTGCCTTTTTTTTGGGACATTTAACTTGATGGCCCTAATGTTAGACTTGCAAAAATTTAAAAACATGTTAATTCAACCATATCAATTTCAAATGATCTGGTCCTTAGTATGATGTGCTGTTCAAGCACAATAACATTTTTATAAATAATATAAAAAGTATGAATGTATTCTAGTGCGCTAGATGTATGCTTTAGCTACTCTAAGATAAAAAATGGTGATGGATTATATTTATGTTAGTGTTGTGCCCAAAAGCTAATCATGAGATGATTGTATTTTTCACATTGAGGCATGATATTTTATTGAGGCATTAATCCAGTAATTATGTTTGTTGTTTTGTTTTTGTGTAATGTAATAAACATAATTGCAACCCTAGATTAATGATATTCTTAAATGTCCCTGGTCTAGTATTATCGTGGAACGGGATGTAATAATACATAAAGACTAGTATATGTTAAGACTAATATAAGATATGTAGTCTACATATTAGTACAAGTCTGAGAACTTGTGTACTAGGCTGACCCACCATGAGAATGCTATATGGATCGTTATATGAGTGTCATAAGTGATTCTTATAGTGATCATGTATATGTAGTTCTTTAACCTAAAGTCATCAAGGTTCCCTACATGTAAGTCACATACTTTAATACTTTCCTTTATTGCTCGTAATTAAATGAACTTGAAAGAGGTCATTGGGTAAGTCATGTATCATGTGGAGGGTTTTGTATGATCAAAATGGGATTTGTCCCTCCTATGTAACGGGAGTGATATCTTTGGATCCCCTGATAGAGTGAGACTAAGAAAATGCATGGTCATACTCGAATAAGTTGATATACGATATCAATGTCATCAGTTTAAGTTAGTCTACTCAGTAATCAAGAAATCATAGATCGGGCTATACGAAAGTGACACATTCCATGTTTCGTGCTTAGTCTTGATATGTTGGACAAAAGGACAATGGCATATATGAACAATGATCATAAAGGTTTAGTCGAATCACCGACAATCTTCTCACTTGGGTAGCAATGATGTGTTGCTAGACACCGCTCATTGTTTATGATCATAAATGTGATTTATGATCATTGCCAATGTGATGGGAGCCTATTGGGTCGCACACATAGAGCCAATTGGATTATTTGAATGCATGGGCCAAATTGTTTGGTCTTGGTTTCATGATAATTTCATATTAATGATTGGCCCAAAGGTTGAGCCATTATTAGGCCCAAAATTAAAGCCTAATTGGATTAGGGCTTTGAAACCCATTAGGCTTGGGAGTTGAGTCTCACCATAAATATATCATATAGTGAGAAATTCACAACTCTTGCCCTAGCCTCCTTAAGGACGAAATCAGAAGAGTTCTAAAATATCCAGCCGTACTCTTCTCTTACCATTCCTTGGAGGACACAAGCTAGCACTGCAAGTGCAAGAGAAACACATTTACCGGGACATGATGGAGGCATGGTGATCCCGAAAGGCTCATGTGGAAACCATAAAGAGCTTGAACATGTCAACTATTCAAGTTTTGCGATTCAACTCAATAGTGGGTGAAAGATCTCAAACAAACTAGGTATAAAATTTTGAGCACCTAATTTACCCCGTTTCACTTGGATCCTGGAGGGTTTCAGTTATATTCCACTACATTTGCTTGGCTCCCAAAACCATACAATTTACACATGCATATAAAACAAAAAAAAAGTGTTACTTGTTGATCATATGTGTGGCAATTTTCAGGGAGTTATATAATGCCTTAACAGTCAAACTATGGGAACTTGCCATAGTGAGTTGTAAGTCATTAAATTAGGATGTGTGAGCATAGTTGTTGGATGGTGAATGGACTTTTAACCCACAACCTACAACTCTAGGTTTTATTTTAATAGTGATAAAAAATTACAAACATTTTGAAAGTTAACAGTCCAACATAACTTACTCCAAAATCAAAGTTCAAGGAATTTAAAATGGAGATTAAAACTGAAAAGAGTGGAAAGTGGTGACTATCTGTTGCATTGAGTGAGACAACATTGTTGGCATGAAAACAGGCATCAAAATGATGGGGAAGAATATGAGGAGAAAATAAAAAAAACAAACGGAAAGTAAGTGTTATTTGTATATCTTTGTAGTAAAAAGTTAGTGTGTTTGGGAGAAAATGATAAATGGAAGTTAGATGTTGGGTGGTGATGTACGATTAGTTACAGAAAATTGATTAAAGTTACAGAAAAGTGACTGCAAGAAAAAAAAAAGGTGACAAAATTAGGAATAGGTGACAAACATAAGTCATCTATTCATCAAAATAGCCGCTATTATTTAATTATTGATTCCTTTAAGATCAATTTGTTGCCTTTTTACCTAAGTAGTCGGTTTAAGGTGAATTGTAACACCTTTGTCATGTATTGTGTCTAATAATTTATATTACTGTCATTTTCATTGTTCCAACGAGGAAAGAGCTGTTGTATTGTATAGTGGTGACCAAGAAGATGTTTCAATGTTGAAGAAAATTCGAAGGGATGAGAGGCTGATGCAAATATGCTGGATTGGCATATGATAGTGTAGTAAGTATATTATAAGTTAAATTATAACAGTATAGAGTAATAAGATTATAATGAGATGATTTTATTATTAGACTTGTTATAAGAGTTGGCTGGAAATGTTATTTGATAAAAAAAAAAAGTGAGTATGTAAACAAAGTCGAAGAAAAGGAAAAGTTTAAGTTAAAGTCTACAATTTCTACATTTTGTATGATGATGAGGAAGTTAGGAGAGGAAAAAGAAGAGATACTAAAATAAACAACTTTGGGGAGTTTATTAGGAATAAAATCGCTTGTTGTGTGAGCAGACTCGGTATTTCCATTTATTCAAAAGTTTGATGTGAAGAAAAGGACCATTCAAATAAAAGGGAGAAAGTATAAGATTGGAGCAAAAGTGTTCACTAAGATAATGAGGATTAATGATGGTAGTGAACAAATTGAGTTTGAATCGAAGTGATGTACCTAGAGAAGATTTGGTGTCATATTATTGCCGAAAGGAATGGGACAAAAGGTGGACCGTTAGGAAAGAAGTTGTAGAGCATGATCTGTTGAAGAGTAATGATCCAGAGAAAGTGCAGAGAGCATATGCATTGTATTGCACAACTCATATTTTGTGTCTACCAATTCAAAGCCATGTTGGGCTGCCCCATCTTACATATGTTGTTAATGTTAGCAAGATTGAGGAAAAGGCTTGGGAAAGCTTTGCAGTTGATCAATTAGTACTAGGGATTGAGAAGTGGAAGATGAAAAAATATAAGAAATTGACTAGATGTGCTTTATTTTTACAAGTGTTGTTCCATGCATATTGTAATTTGGTGCATATTATTATTTTCTATATATAGTTTATTAAAGTTATGTTTTGTTTATGTGGACAGATATTTTTTGTGAGGAAGGTTGTTGCTAGTGAATAGAAGAACGACAGTTTGAACCCAATAGTGATTCAGCTTAATAAGGAAGTGACTCGTACGTTATTGGCAAAGATTGATATAAGGGTTACAGGAGATCTGGATGGCAATGATGATGGTAGTTATGTGAATGAAGATAATGTTGATGTTGAGGAGGAAGAAAAGATGAAGAGAGGTAAACATAATGCAAATGATGTGGGAGATAGACAATATGGAAATGATGTGAAAGAAGAATATGAATCAGACCGGAACGGGAAGAAATGAAATGCTGGTCTAGAAAGTGTTATGAAGGAGAGAAATGGGAAAACTGTAGATAAAGATAGAGAAAATTTGAATAAGTTAGTTGATGATGTGAGGAAGCTAGTGGTACAGCATGAAGGATTGAGGACGGACATTACCATGATTCGATTGATGCAAGAAACTCTAAAAGGTATAATGGAAAAGGTTGCTCAAACTGTTAATGTGCTTCTTGTACAAGGAGAAACAAGACATGCCAAGGATGACAGAGCAGATACCCATACGTCCAATGTGCTAACACTGAAGAAGGTTCCCACTTCAAGTCAACCCGATGAAGGACTGAATTTTGTGTAGTGTAGGATCTCCTAATAATTGTCAAGATAAGGAGGTTACAACACCTATAAAGAAGGATCACCTATTTCCCATAATGGGGACTAGGAAGGAGAAGGTTGAGAAATTTAAAAAACCACGTAAGCGGAAGATTGATAATTATGATGTTTATTCACCAAGAATGAATGATTTATAATCACCTGTTGGGATTAACATTGGGAGCTCTTACAAGAAGAATTTACAGGTTGAAAATATGTGAGATGGTTTTGAAATTAAGAGGGACTCAACTAGAAGAATGATGAAGATGATGAGGTAATTAGTGCTTAGCTGATTAACTATTTACTTCTTAATTAACTGCTTAACTACTTTCCACTAATTGGAGGACATGTAGGATAAATTCAAATTTTTTATGAGGCAAGATATAACAAGAAAAAAACCAAAATGTGATGTAATTCCATCATATTGGCGAAAATCACCTTTCTACACGAATGATGAGTTGTTTCAGGGAAATGTATTGGGCTAGGCCTTATGTGGTGGTAACTCCTATTAAGGATAGAACTCATTGAGTGATCTAATATGCTCTTTCAAAGGACATAGAGGATATGAGGTATGTTCGTTTACTTTATATGATTGTGATGGGTTAATGCAATGATTAATGATTGTGGATGCTCACTAGTAAGATTATTGCTATATCACCATCCGGCAATGAGTTGGTAAGAAAAGATGTTCAGACATTGAGGCCATGCAAGTGACTGTTATCAACTATTCTCAACTATATAATGACTGTTCTTTAGGCAAAGGAAAAGAGGAAGACAGAGGGTATTCGTTGTTGGTGGTTTTCGATAGAATTTTCAATTTGTATGAATATAAATGTCCATTTTAGGTGTACATAATTAATTGTGGTGATGAATGAATATATTTTTGTACGAAGTAATGTGCAATACTATGGGTGAACTATATGCTTATGAAAAACTATTGACCATGGCTAGTTTGATCTTAATGTAGGGCTTCGGCGGCATCTTAAAAAGGTTTTCTAAAGATTAAATGCCTTAACTATTGTCACTGCATTTATTGTATTATTAACATGATGTGATTTGCTTTTGCAGATTTATGTACCGGTGTATGATCAACCTCATAAACCTTTTTTCCTTATTGTTTTGGATATATTAGATAGACAAGTGTAGGTGTGGGACTCTATGTCACCTACTAAACCCGTGCATGAGTATAGGCATTGGATATCACACATTGTAAGTTTGGTATTGACGCTATGGCACTCTCCATTCACCACTTAGCTATCTTTTTTTAGCATTAATGTCTAACGTTTTGTAGTGTTCTAGTGAGATAACCATGAACAACGACGTGATTTTCTAGTTCGAATTTTGTGCAGTGAAGAGAATCGCAATTCCTAGCTTTTAAGAAAACATGGCATGAGGCATAAGTGGTTAAACTTGCTCTAGAGATAGTTGACATTAGAGATATTCTCTCATCAGGTAATCCAGCTGTACGACCTACTAATAAATGAAGAACACATGCTACCAAAGTTAAAAATGTGAAAGGTGAAGTCCTTAGTACAAAAGCAGCATCTGTTGATGAAGTTAAAAAGAGCAGAGGAAAGAGGAAAAGAAAAGGGAAAAGTAAAGGCACGAAGAAGAAGACTTGATTGCCTGATTATGTACCAAACATATTGGCGGGAAGGTAATAAGCATTTTCCAAACTCTACATGTTTTGAATGAAAAGCGCCAACAAATAGTGAAAGGCAACTTGTAACCAAGAAAACTATGAATGAAAAGAGAAAGGCGACATGTAACCAAGAAAAGTGACAACAAGAGAAAAGCGATCAAATGAATAAAGATGTGTTTATGAGGAAAAAAAGTTGTTTTGAAGAAAAGAAAGGTGATACTTAAAAGAAAAAAGTGTTTACATTAGGCGAACTAATTCTGACAACATTTGAACTGCTAGGTCTGTGGTTGAATTTGAGGGCCTTATTTGAAAACACTGGTATACGTTCAGGGGCCATTTTCTCAACCACTTGCCTCAGAAAATGAACTATTAAATTTATGGTTCACTTTTTGAGGCCATATTATGAACCACCTAATTCATGGTACAATTTTTTTGGGTCTTGTGGTTCAATTTTATGGGCCTTATTCAAAACCGATAGTACATGCTCAGGGGCCATTTCATCAACCACTTACCCCAAAAAATGAACCACTAAATTTGTGGTTCACTTTTTGAGGCATAATATGAACCGCTTATTTTGTTGTATAATTTGTGGGGACTTGTTCAATTTGGGGGGCCTTATTCAAAACTACTGACATATGTTCAAGGGCCACTTTCTCAACCACTTACCCTTGAAAATGAACCGCTAAATTTGTGGTTCACATTTCGAGGCCATATTATGAACTGTCTAATTTGTGGTACAATTTGTGGCGTCTTGTGGTTCAATTTGAATGGCCTTATTCGAAAATGTTGGTATGTGTTTAAGGGCTAATTTCTCAACCACTTACCTTAGAAAATGAACCACCAAATTTGTAGTTCACTTTTCAAGGCCATATTATGAACTGCCTAATTCATGGTACAATTTGTGAGGTCTTGTGGTTCAATTTGAAGAGGCTTATTCGAAACTGCTACTATACGTTTAGGGGGCACCTTATCAACCATTTACCCTAGAAAATGAATCACTAAATTTGTGGTTCACTTTTTGAGGCCATATTATGAACCCTATTTTTCATGGTACAATTTGTGGGGACTTGTGGTTCAATTAAAGGGGTTTTATTCAAAACTGCTAATATACGTTCAGGGGCCACTTTCTCAACCACTTACCCTAAAAAATGAACCACTAAATTTGTGGTTCACTTTTCGGGGCCATATTATGAACCGCCTTTTTCATTGTATAATTTGTGAGGTCTTGTGGTTCAATTTGTGAGGCATTATTTGAAATTATTGGTATATGTTCAAGGGCCACTTTATCAACCACTTACCCCAAAAATTGAACAACTAAATTTGTGATTCACTTTTCAGGGCCATATTATGAACCACCTTTTTCAGTGCACAATTTTTTGGTGACATGTGCCTTAATTTGATAAGCCTTATTCGAAATCGCTGGTATATGTTCAAGGGCCACTTTCTCAACCATGTGCCCTAGAAAATGAACCATGAAGGCAAACTACAACTCGACATGATCCGTCCCCCCCTTGTAAACCGCATTAAATTTTTACCAAGCCCTAACCATTAAAT
Source organism: Aquilaria sinensis (assembly GCA_005392925.1). Classification (NCBI taxonomy): domain Eukaryota; kingdom Viridiplantae; phylum Streptophyta; class Magnoliopsida; order Malvales; family Thymelaeaceae; genus Aquilaria; species Aquilaria sinensis. Next base: position 38,116 of record SMDT01002047.1, on the reverse strand, counting down.
TAAATTTATCCTACCCTACCCCACTGTTAAATTTCTTTCAACCAAATTTAAATTTTTACAACCACCCTCTATAATTTCATTATTTCATCATCCTCTATTCTTCTTTCCTCCCTATCAAGCCCAGTTGCAGTATTTCCCCTCTCCCTCACCTTCACCTTCAATATTGCTACCTTTCATTGACAAACAATGGCCCACAGTTTATGAAAGACTTACCATGTGATTTGAAGCCATCCATGATCAAAAAACTATCTCCTCAGAAGACATTCCACCCAGCAATAACTATCTACTTAGATCTGGAGTCTCACGTTTCTCACCCTTCATACCTAGTATGTTTCGATTTAATCTAATTATGCTATTGGTTGTCATCAAATTTTTTTGGTGGATTTAACCATTTTTTAAAGTACTAAAGATCAATTTAAGAAAACGACTATGATGTTAAATAAGTGACTATGATGTTAAAAAAACAATAATTACTTTAAAAAAGTGTCTATGATTTTGAAGAAATGATTATTGTAAATAAAAGGCGTTATTTTTTTTACAAACGTGATAATATTTTTAAATTTTTTTTTGTTGATTTAACCATTTTAAATCACTAAAGATGAATTTAGGAAAATGATTATGATTTTAAAAAACTGACTATTTTCTTGAAAAAGTGACAATTAGTTTAAACAAGCGTAAATGATCTTAAAGAAGCAATTATTATGAAAAAAAAGGCATTATTGTTTCTACAAAGGCTGTAGTTTTATATAAAATTGATTTTTTTTGTTGATTTAAAAGCATTAAAGATGAATTTAGTAAATTGACTATGATTATAAAAAAAAATGACTATGATATTAAAAAAGCGACAATTATTTTAAAAAAGCATCTATGAGTTTAAATAAGTGATTACTGTAAAAAAAATTGTTGATAATGGTTTAAAAAAACGATACCTCCCTTTTATGTTGTTATCATTTTTTTCCTGTTATTTTCTTTTTTTTATTGGCTGTCGCTTCTTTATTTAAATTATCACCTTTAAGTTTATATTGTTGCCTTTTTTTATCATTTTTTATCTCTCCACTCCCCTCATCACTTTTTTCTGAATCTCTTGTCCCCTGTTTTACTTGTTGGTCGCTTATTATGCAGATATTTTACATGCACTTTGATATCTACAGCATAGGCTCAATGCATACTATGGACATGGCAATGTAAAGCCGTTGTTTCAATTATTTAATGGGCTCCTAGAGACTATGAAAAATATGATTAGAATGACGAGTATGTTCAATGCAGTCAAAGCACTAAAGTCCAACTACTGTGATAGACATTTAGTTTGTGCACTAAGCCACTTTTGGTGGGATACGACCCACATGTTTCATTTCCCAACTATAGGTGAGATGAGCATGACACTTATAGATCTTACTACAAGAACAGGCTCATGTTCTAGTGGTGATAAGATATCTATTGATGTGGAAATATACAAATATGCCTCCCGCTTGCAACTGCTAGTCGGTGATGGTTGGGCAATATTCCATTAGAAGAGAAAGGTGAGTTTTGATGCAGTACTTGACACCTACAGAGGCTACCGCTCAAATATTATGGAGAGAAAATAGCACTTTGTGCATGTTTTCCTAGCAACCTTTCTTAGGACCATTATATTTTGCAACACAAGCACTCGTAGCTTTTATACATGGTTGATTTCAGCTGTAACAGACAAATCCCGACTAGTAACTTATAATTGGGGAAACGCCGCATTGGCTAATTTGTAATTGTACATTGATGGTCTCAGCAAGGGTGCTCAAAGAAGCGGTGGCTTTTGATAATCCTGGCAGGTAATTATTACATACCTGAATTACTTTACTAAATTATGTACATCCATTATACTCAAAATGATTATTCAATGATCATGTATGAATTATTTTCCATAACAAACATGGGTGAACTAGCATTTTATGGATATTGGGCTTAACCTAAATTTGAGTAGAGTTGAGATATACCCTAGAGCAAAGTACTATGCCGAGGGGCACTTGGGTGGCATGGCATAGACACTAAAGTGTATATTGAGCTGTTTAAGATAGTAAGAGTACAAGGGGTGAAAATGTGGCCATGGGAAAAGTACATGGATGACGTTCCAAACTACGTCAGTGAAAGTTTAGGGTCAACGAAGTGTCAAATTTTACTTGAAAGCCTATGTGGTTGAGCCTAATTTTTATGTCAGAGGGTCTTTAGACAACACATTAACTATCAACAAGTGCATGATAAGAGCATTCTAAACCTGCCGCCATCATCCATGTTGAACAATAAGTGGCAACATGGGGAAGTGACAACAGCAGTTGAGGGATCTTTGTAGGACAAAAATTTGACCATTTTGCTGCCCAGTACATTTCAGTTGTGGTGGGAGAGCATGATGAAGGAGCTGGCCAAAGCCATGAAAGCTGGGGACCTAAGTGCATCTACCAACGGCTTAACTGGGGCATTTATGTCTACTGCACGCCAAATAGACATGACAGTAGAATGATCTGAAATACAGTTACCAGCAACATTTATGTTGCTCCCAAATCTTGAGACAAAGGAGGCTAAACCACTCTGAATTCCAAGCATTAATGACGAGGATGTGGAGGGTTTACCGATTGATCCTTCGATAAAATTTGTAAGTTTACCATGTCCCGCATTGTTGTACTCAATCATATAACAAACTTAGGCTTGCGATTTAACATGTATTTATAAGTGAGGAAAGACATTATCGAGAAGCTGATGCGCTTGGTGGTGAGTCCTTAAGAAGGATGTTATGGACAAAATGTGAAAGGATGCCAAGAAATTTTCATTAAAACAATATGTAAGTATAGACTATATACAATTTTTACTTCAATAAACATATTAATGATCTTATGGTTCTAGGTGACTTGTGGAGGAACAACATAGAAGTCTACCTTGGAAAACAAGCCGCATTGTCATCCCGACAAAGAAGTGGTGCAAGAGCAAGGTTTCGATAATGATGGAGATAAGAGCGATGAGGTTGATGATGAATCCCATTCAGAAGGAGATGAACAAGATGACAATGGCCAAAATGAAGACTTTATTGGTGAAAGGGTACAGATTCTAATGGTGGAGAAGGTCAAATTGAAGAGGATCAGGTTGACGATGGAGATGACGCAAGTGCCAGGTCAGATGACCAACCTGGTTCAAACTTAAATGAGCCTGCAACTGGTGGAGGCTTGGAGAGCCGTACTAAGCATATGGAAGATATGCCAGCAGCTAAAAAGGGAAAGAGAAGGTGAATGCACATTCTACATATTTGCTTCTACCAATCGTAGGCACAATTAGGTCATATTAGATGTTGGTATTAGAATGCTTTTATTTAAATCACCAACATAATATGATTCATGTTTTATGCATTTACGTGAGCAAACTTGGAACTAGGATGCTTTTGCATTTCATTTCAAGACAATATAATCTATGCATGTTAGATGCATTACGGATGCTAAAATGTTATTCATTGCTCTAAACCTTTATTATCTAGATTAAACTGTGATAAATATATTATTTCCTCTTGTTTTCCAACAATTTTTTTTCATATCAACAAAGTGCTTTTCTCAACATGTCATCACCTTTTAATTAACCCTATCACCTTTATTGGTATGTTATCATCTTTATTGATCTTTTATCATTTCTTTTGAACTCAAGTCACTTTTTTGCTTATGAAATCACAATTTTACACACAATTTTCTTAAGATGGATTTTTGTCACTATTATCATTTTTTTCTTCATAGCATTGGCTTTTTATAACTATTCATCACTTCTCCTCAACATCTATCGTCTTTCTTAACACAATACTATTATTCCAGAATCATAGCCATTACAGTCCCAGGTTTTAAATAAATACATGGTCCAACCTGATAATGACATGTCTTACATTAACCTGTACTAGAATGATGCCTCCATTTCCCTTGAAAACTATTTTCAACGTTATGATCATAACAGTCAATTGCCTCATTATACTTGTAAAACCCAGATTCCCCTGTATTGAAGGTCCACCTCATGAATTGAGATCTCAAAAAACTTTGTAATGACATATCATTACCTTCCAAGGACTGTGACGTTCTCTAAATGGCTTCAGAGTCTGGCATTCAATTAGTTTAAGTTTCTTCATTATTTGGGCCAATTTGAGAACCTAAAAAGATTGTTTGGCTACTACTAACATGGTCATCCGGGATAAAGCTAGCTGATTTGTTATGATTAAAAACACCCTCTTTCACATTCCCTTTTCAGGACTTTCTTTTTCAACTTTGGATTGATTCATGCACACACGGGTTGTGTGGTTATTTGAACCACATTTTCTGCACTTCATCTACCATTCACCTATATTTAATTTGTTCCTCCCACGTCTTCTACCATTGATGACAACTGGATTACGAACTATATTTGAATTAAGAACTGTAGCATCACTATCCATACTCTTTAATCCTTCTGACCTCTTTGCGTACAACTCTCCAACCTGAATAGTTAGCCTACTCAATTCTTCTCTTTCTTCATTATACACTTCTGCATCACACCTATTTGCAAGATAAAAAAATTTATTACCTATGGTAGTCAACTGTGACCGTCTTGCATTGTACACCTCCTCCATATTAGCCAAATTATCTCTAACACCTATATTTTGCACTAGTTTTTTAGCATCCTTTGTCCATCTTTCCATAATCAACCTCTCGAGGATCCTCTTTGCATTTTATAACTTCAGGACTAAGAATATGTGGCAACATGGAATTCCTAGTACATTGGCATAACATACAATTCTTTAGCAAACCTATAAATAATTTTCAATCAAAATAATGTTTACCTTAATTTCAATCACAATTTACCTTTGTAAGTTAGCTCTTTACAAGAATATTCCCATCTCTCTCTATCCAACAAGTGATGTACTAGCCATAGTTGAGCCATGCTACCATATTAAGCAACACAGTACATTTTTTCCTTGCCATTCATACAATGTAACACTGCAGGATAATTTACCTATTTTATTATCTCACCATGCACTTTCTGAAACATTGATGGAGTGTACACTTTAGCAGCATGTATCTCAAGTGTCCTAAGATGGGTAATGAATTGAGGATTTGTATGTCTACTCTTAAAATTATTTAGCACCTTAATCTCACGTAATCTTCCCAAGGCTATATCAACCTATCTTACAAATTCATACAACTTAAGCTTGAATCCAAAAAACCTTTTTTTGATAAGAGTGCATCTCTTCTAATCTTTGGTTACTTGTCTGCCCTGCAAAAAAAATATTGCTTCAAATAAGAAATTGCCCACATTTCACACCTTTCATATGTTTCTTACACTCACTCACTATCTTCCAGCTTGAACATGGCAATAGTACTTGCCCATTGCTTCTTGAACCCATCCACATTGTACAAACTATTCATCATCTTTGCGAAATGTTCTCTAAATCCCTCGACCTTCACATTCTCCTTACAATTGCCTTGTAAATGCCAAGAGTATAAATGGTGTTTAGCATCTGAAAACACTCTCCTTATTGCAAATCTCATTGTCTTGTCAACATCAGTAATAACTGCTCCAAGTACCTTTCCTCCCATGTAATCTAAGAACCTTTCTTACAGCCACACATAACCTCTCTCAAACTAATCAGACAAGAGTGCACATCCAAAAACAATACTATTATGGTGGTGGTTTTACCTCAATAAACACAACATACGGCATCTTGTATTCATTCATTTTAAATATCGCATCAAATCCAATAACATCACCAAAGCATGCATAATCCATGGGCATTGAACTATTAGCCCAAAAAATGTATTGTAACCTATTTTCGTTATCAACTGCATATTGACAATAAAACTTAATGTCTCTACTTGCATGACAGGTTAGGTATGCAACTACAATCTTTACATCACTATCTAAAATTTGCTCCCTTCTGTCATTATCTACATGATTATACAGATCTTTGGTAGTAAACCCCACGTTCCCATAACCTCTGACAACCTGCATCATGTAATCCATAATTTTGTCTTCACCCTAACGTTTTTCATTTGTTTGGCTTGTTCCTTATCAGCTACATTTATGCGTCTTTGAGATCTGCAAATATGAACTTCTTGTTGTTTGGCAAGCCATTGTTGTGCCTGGTATTTAAATCTTTTACCACATATTTTCTTGATGCTCAGTTGTAATTAACTAGAAACAATGCTCTACAACTACATCTACTCACCCTCCTAGGTTCTCTTACTCTAACTGTTGGTTTCAATTTTTGGTTTATTATGCTCTTCATTCCCACAAACCCATCTATGTCGGTATACAATTCCCTCATTATCAACTTTAATATCTTTCCTTTTGGTAGCAAATCCCATCACATGCTTATATCTATTATAGAATTGCTCAGCCTTTTCAATGAACTCAAATTCTATCTCATCAAAATCTCCTATCTCTCATTATACAATTGGTTTGTTTATCTTCACAACAATTGCATCTTATTCATTCCCTGTTGGAATTTCATCTATCTCCTCATTTGATTCCACATTTAAACCAATTTCATCATCACTCTGTACATTCTTACTATCATTTCTCTCTACTTGTTGCGAACAAATCTCACAAATTCTATTTATTCTTATTGCCATCTCACTTGGTATTCCTTTCATTTGCCATGTTGTATGTCCATGAGTTTCTTCCTCTCCGTACATCCATTCCCCACCAATTTCACTATTGTTGTACATTTCTAACACCTGCATAACATACGTACTATATGACGTATTAATAATTAACATTTTTTTACAATAATAAATGCTTTCATATACTCCAACACAAGCTTTTACTCTCATTTGTGTCGCTTTAAAAGATGGATCCATAATAGTCGTTTTCCTTTCACTAATATGCTTTTATGGTTCATAATTGTTTTTAGTACATAGGTAAACACTCATATGTTTGTACTATCACCTTTCTTGACATAAAGACGCCTTTGTTGAGGTACAGATGCTTCTCATTTATCATTTTTTTATAAAATAATCGCTTCTATACTACTAATATTGCATGTTCATCTTGTTAGTCACCTAAATAATGTTAACTGATAATGACTTTCTATTACTCACAAACACAACACCTCGATCAAGAGAATCGTGACTTAGGAAAAAACAAACACGACTTAGTCCTATCAAATGTAATTAGTCATAAGAAAAAGTGATTAGTTTTTACAAGTGTTTTTAATGTGTTGCTCTTCTCTACACTCTTCCCAAACCCTTAAAAACATTTGTGAAATAAATTAATCATCATTACTGACTTGATTTCCTCAACCCTCTCACATACACTTTCGCCTTTAATGATTCACACCTTCACCCTTAATAATTCACTTATCTTTTACATTTACATTCTCTTCTCACATTATTCCATTAATCTTCTCTGCACTTAGAATTATGAAAAAAGATGAATAAAGCCCAAACCTTCATTTAAACTCCTACTTCCAAATTTCCTCGATCCACCCATCTACCTTCATTGATTATATTAACTCTTTACTAACAAACACAACTACTACTCCTACATTAATTCCCATCACCACTTTAAATCAAATTCCTTACAATAACTCTTATTCCTTTTTTCTTCCACCCACCTAGTTCTTATTATGTTAATACTACTCTTTCTCTTAACCTCTTAAATGTCATTTTTTTTCCTACTCCTATCTCACATTAAATCAAATCATAACATTAACTTTTATTCCCTTTTTTTCCACCAACCCGCTCACTTCTTTCTTTTAAACTCTTTAATGCCATTCTTTTTACTACTATCTAACTTATGTACCAAAAATATTGCCAACAATTATATTTACTGAATTTTGTAATATAATATTACACATTATTTCATCTTTCTACTATTTATTCCATTCATAAATTAAACTTATAACTACATTCATAATAGTACATCCACTATTATTTTGTAATATAATATTTTAACCACTAGATTAGGAGGAACAACCACAGTCGTTAGATGGTAGTTGACAAGTTAACCAGTAGCCTCATATTTCGGTAACATTAACTCTCGTGATTTTTTTAAGGAGAGAAAAATTAAAAAAAAATAATTTAAAGAGTCTAGGTAAAAACAAAGTTCGAACAATCGACAAGAATACACAAAAAATTTGGTGAAGAGGTAGGGTGAGGAGTTAGAATTAATTAGAAATGAAGAAGTGAATTGAAAGAGAGCCGAGAGCAACAACATTGTTGTAGTTTGGAGAGAAACGATATCCAAACAATGATGAGGAGCAAGACAAAAAAAACTAGTAAAACAATGAAATAAGTTGAAAAAGCAATCAAGATCCCAAAAAAGAGATGAAAAAGGTTAAAAAGTGATAAAACTCTAAAAAAAGTGATGAAAGAAGATAATAAAAAAAAAAGCGATAATGCCTTGGACCTAAAAAAGTGATAAGGATTATACAAAAATGTTTGCATCAGAAGAAAAATGTTCACTTTCAGGGAGTCTATGGTTCACAATTAAACCCTTGACTGTGAATCGCAGAACTTCTGATTATGAACCACACACTCGAGGTTCACAATCAAGAGGTTTGCAGTTCACAATTAGAGGGTTTGTAGTGAACAGTAAAGGGCCTGAATATGAACCACTAAGAATATATGATTCACAATCAGGGGGTCTGCGGTTTCAAATCAAGGGGACTTGAAGGTAAGCCACAAATACCCTGATTGTGAACCACTAACACCCAGATTATGAACCACTAGCTCTGTGGTTTACAATTAAGGGGTATGTGGTTCATAATTGAGAGCCTTAATATAAACCACAAATTTAGTGGTTCAAAATCAGAGGGACTGGGGTTCACAATTAGGAGCCTGGTTATAAACCACTAAGTATATGGTTCACAATTAGGGCATTTATGGTCCATAATCAAGAGGTATGTGGTTCATAGTCAGGGGTAAGCAGTTCACATGCAGACCTCTAATTGTAAACCACAAACCCCTTAATTGTGAACCACAAATACCCTAATTGTGAACTACAAACCTAATTATGAACCATAGACTTACTGGTTCATAATCAGGCCCCTAATTGTGAACCGCAGGCTCTCTAATTGTCAACCACTAAGTTTGTGGTTCACATTTAGGCCTTTGATTGTGAATCACATATCCCCTAATTATAAACCATAGAGTTACTGGTTCATAATCTGGGCATCAACAGTTTACAATCAGGGTATTTGTGGTTCACCCTTATGACCCCTAATTGTGAACGACATATTCATAGTTGTTCATATTTAGGTTTCTAATTGTCGGCTTTAATATTTGTTTGTTGCCTTTTTTGTATTGTTAAATGCCTTTCATGTTATGTTGTCACCTTTTATATATTGTTGTCACCTTTTTTGTATGGTTGTAGCCTTGGTTGTTGCCTTTTCACTTTTTGTATACTTTGACCCACCTTGTCTATCCATTGTCAATTTCTACACATTATGGTCATCACTTATATGCCTTGAAGAAGTCATGAATGACTTAACATGCAGTTTGAAGCCTTCCATGATAAAAAGATTACCTCCTAACAAGACATTCCGACCGATAATGACCATTTATCTAGATTCGGAGTCCTACATCTCTCACCCAAAAAAGGTGACTGTATTTGGAAAAAGGCGATTATGTTTTGGGTCTCAAAGAAGGAAAAAGGAAATTTTGCACAAAAAAGGTGATAATGAGCCAAAAAAAAAGTGATTACAAGACAAAAGAAGCGATTAGAAGCCAAAAAAAAGTGATTATTAGTTTATCACCTTTTTCTATCCATTATCATCTTTTACACATTATGGACATCACTTATATGCCCTTTGATATCTACAACTTTGGCTCAGTATATACTGTGGCATCGCTTTTCTTATAAATTAATCATTTTTACTATACCAAAATCGCTTATTCATCTTGTTCATCACCTTTACAGGTAAAATAACGTTATCTAATCATTGTCTTTCTATTACTCATAGAAGCCAACACCTCGTTTGACAGAAACATGACTTAGTCAAAAATAAATGTGATTTAGTTCTAAAAAATGTGTTTTAGTCAGCAAAAAGGCTATTACGTGTCTTTAAAAGCATTTTCATGTGTCACTCTTTTACTACACTCTTCATAAACCTTAAAAAAAATTCACAAATAAATTAATGATCACTACTGACCTGATTCCTTCATAAACACATTCGCTCTTAATGATTCACACCTTTTCCTTTAATGATTTACCTATGATTTATACCCACATTCTCTTTGTACATTATTGCATTAATCTTCTGTAGAGTTAGAATTATCGAAGAAGATGAACAAACTTTAAAACTCCTAAACTTCTACTTTCAAACTTCCTTCGATCCACCTATCTACCATTGTATTAACTCTCTCTTACTAACAAACACAACTACTACTCCTGCACAAATTCACTTCTCTATATTAAATCAAATTTCTCATATTAACTCTCATTTTTTTTTCCTTCCACCCAAGCACTTCTTGTTTTGTTAATACATATTACTTTTTCTCTCAAATTCTTTAATGTTATTTTTTTTACTTTTATTTCACATTAAATCAAACTCATCACATTAACTCTTATTTCCTTTTCCTTGCACCACCCACTTCTTTTTCTATTATTACATACTACTATTTCTCTCAAACTATTTAATGCCATTTTTTTTACTTCTATCTAAATTATTTACCAATAACATATCAATAATTATATTTATTGAATTTTTTAATATAATATTACACATTGTTTTATCTTTTTACTCTTTATTCCTTTTTATAAACTAAACTTATGATTACATTTACAATCAAAACATCCAATTCACCGGTAAAACTTTTTTATAAGTTATTTTTACTTTTTTTTTTTCATTTTCTGCTAGGGTAAAGTACCAAAAAAGTGACTGAACTTGTGGTGATGGACGTATTTGGTGACCGATCTTTTAAGTGGTTCCAAAGTAGTCATTAAATAAAAAAATGTGGACCAAATTTGGTATCAATGTTTTGAAATAGTACCAATAACATGACCAATGTAATTGATAGTCTTAAATTTTCATCAAATGGTAGAATATGTCATTATGAGATGATTAAGTGGCAATTAGAGGATAATTGCATGGCAAAACGACTTGCCAGATAGGTAAAACGCAACTCACGTGGCATTTGGGAGTTTTAGGGATTAAGTTGAGTTAGGGAAGATGGGTTGTAGGGTTTAAGCAATTTCAAATTGGGACAATCACCAAAATTGGGATTTTGTTGCAATTGAAGGTGTTGGGAGAAATTTTAGTAGGGATTGGGACGAGTTCGTCATCCACTTCTAATGCATCCTCAATTTTTATGTCTGCTGTTAGAGATGTAGAGGGAACGAATATCCTCTATCAATGTGGATTAAGAGTTGTTCAGAAGACATCTTGGATGCATAGGAATCTTGGTCGACGCTTCATATCATGCCCTAATCGTAGTGTAAGTGATAGTTTAAGCGTTTTTTGTTATGTTAGTGTTTGATATGTTCATTTTGTTTTAATGTCTCTGTTGGTGGCTGTGAAATGTTGCAGAGAGTGGGTGCGTGCAAGTTCTGGTAGTGGGTAGATGGTGAATTCCCAAATCAAGCCAATGAGATGATGAATGTTTTGCGTGATGAAAAGAGATCTCTTGCATTCTTTCATCGAACCATTTCTGAAGAGGTTGCTGTTCTTAAAGGCATGTTGGAAGAAAAGAAACAAGTCCGTGTGTAAATGAAGGAAGAACATGTTATTCTATTTGAAATGAATAAGAAGCTTGAGGTAGAAAAGGTTAAGCTGGAGGAAGAGATGACTGAACTGGAGTTAAAGATGATGAAGCTAGAGCAAAAGATGGTTGAGATGGATAGGTCTGTGTCGAAAAGAGTTTTTGTATCTGTTGTTGTGATTGTGGCATTGGTAGCGTGGATTGCAGTCAATTGTTGTAGGATTTAGGTGTAGGAAATCCCGGTTTATTGTCAAATTTTTTATGTTTGGGAAAAATGCAATCATTGTTTGGCTGTGATAGTGTCCATGATTGATTCATAATGTATTTTGTTGTGGAAACAGAACAAGCTTGATCAATGCAATGTATTGGAAGCTAGTTTTGTATGTATAATGCCTGAATTCTGGTTTAAGTCATCTTCATTGGCATTCAGTGTTTCTTTATGCACATTGGACAGAAATTGATGGTAGAACATAAAAGTGGGCATATGAAGGCAAATTCCTTGAGATGTTGCATTTGTCTGGTTACAAAATATTGCCTTGAGGCATAAGCATTTTGCAAAAAAGTTCCTATTCACTAAAGTTTTGGTGCAGTTAAGTACTAAATCTTCACAAAACTTCCAAAGTTGCATAAAAGTTTCAAATCTGGACAAAAGTAAAAAATCTTCACAAAAATGTCTCTATGGCTGACTCAATGAACCAGTTGCTTTGCTCCCACGCCTCCAATAGCTCAAGATTCTCTGGCCTTGCCTACCAAGCTACAATAGAAAACATATACTGATAAGGGAGGGATTGTGGTATTTCTATTAAACAATAACCAGGAAAAATGAAAGACAACCAGAATAGATACATTATAGAATGTGAAGCTAGTATCAACATTAGTTAAGATACTTAAGCCTTCTGTTTTTGTTTTGTGTACACCCTTTTTTCGAATTTCAGTATGTGGCCAATGCCTTACTGTAAGTTTTTTTCTCTTCAGTTTAGGGTTTTGACTTCTGTTCACTTGTTGGACCTGTAAAGTAATAAAGTTTTAGTCCAGTCAATTTATAATTTAGTACTAATGTCAACTTTGCATATGAAACAAATGAATCATTAAACAATAGCCTCAATTGTCTAACTACTTGAACAAGTTTTAGTACGACATCTGCTCTTATTATGACCTAGTTGTTTACAAAGGCTACATACGGTTTTCTGCCCAGCCCTTGATAATTTTCCTGTCTTTACTGGCTCATTAACCTCTCTCTTCCTTTTTGTTGCCGGCCTACTAGGCATCTTCCTTACAATGGGTGGGACAATTGGTATTAAGTTGAACCTCTCCCACCCATTTGGACTATTTAAATGATGCAATGGGTATTGGTAAGTTACTGCAAATTTCTCTTTCTTGAACCATTTAGATAAGTAATCTTCTGGATTTTCACCCTTTGAGAGGATGCAATTCATTCCATGACAACAAGGAATACCTCAGATATCCCAGCTTCCACACGAGCAACTCCTTGTATCTAACTTTACTGCAAATTTTGAAATTCCTTTATTAACTTCAAACCCATCTTCATCATTCCATACAATATCCCAATAATGATGATTTTTCACTTATTTATCCATCTTTTCTAGCACTGCTTTCCCATATCCTCCACTCCAACCTTGTGCTTTTCTTCTCTTCCCCCACAATATATGCATTATGTATCTTCTTATGTCCTCAAGCATTGAGTAGATGGGTTTATGTCTTGCTGTCAGAACTGCATCCGCACTATTAAAAGCTTCACAAATATTATTCTAGTTTGAATCACACTTGATACTCTTGCTAAAAAATGCCTTACACCAGTGTTTAGGATTTATCCTCAATATATCCTCCTTTGCACTAGGGGCATATTGATCAATAGCTTCTAGACTGTAGTGGAATTGGTTGAGAGAGGTACTATTAGCTGCTGACCAAAACAGGCCCTTGAACACATCGCCAGGATATTTTTTACCAAAGTTTGCAGCAATATGCCTTGCACACCTTCAATGTTTTGCATTAAGTGCAAGTGCCTCAATTGCTTGAATCAGTCCCTGCATTAGGTTTTAGATATGGATTAAAAGCATGGCCAAAATAACACAAGTTAAATACAATTTATAGTAGTTAAAATACCTTTTCCTGGTTAGATAGAAATGACCATCCTAACCCATCACTAATGCCTAAATCAGCAAACAGCTTCTGCAAGAACCAACTCCATAAATCTTTGTTCTTTACCTCAACAACAGACCATGCAATTGGGAACATGCCATCATTGGTATCCTTACCAATTGCTATTAACAGCTAACCCTTCACCAACCTTTTAAAAAAACAACCATCGACTCCAATAAGTCTTCTACAACCTTCAAGAAAACCTCTTTTGCAAGCATCAAAACATATATACATCCTCTTAAACACTGTATAGGACACATCTTCAGTTGGACTCAAATCAAATTCAACAGTACTCTTTGGATTTGACTTCATTATCTCACTTGCATAGTCTCTAAGTAGACTAAACTCATGCTTATAGTTACCTTCCATCTCATTTCTGACTTTTTCCCTTACCATTTTTATCATTCTCACACTAATATTCAGCTTCAATTCATCCTTCACTTTCCCTTGAAAATGTTTAATCCTCATTGATGGTTCTTCTCTCAATGTTCTGTGATATTTCTTGGCCAACCACTTAGCACTCACAAGCCTTAGTTTATACTTCTTAGCACAGTTATGTTCCAACATCAAGCTTTTAATCTACATACACTTTATTACCTTGTTGTATGACATCCATATATGAAATGGGCAGTTTGGTGCACACTTAAGCTCAAGTTTTTTTCCAGCATTAACTTTCCACCAGACATCTCTATGATTTTGCACTACATAATCAATTGCAGCACCTTTAAACTCCTCTACATCATCAAACCTCACGCCCAGCTAAAACTGTACAACCTCACTGTCTGAAACGTATTTTGGGAACTTAAACCTCTTACAAAGCTTCTTACCTTCTGTCCCATCTTCAGAATCATCTGAACTGGAACCTTCATCCTCAGGATCATCAGAGTCTAAATAATCAGTAATATCTTCATCATGTTTTCCCTCCATTCCTTCCAAATCATCTTCATCTAACTTAATTTCACTATTTGAAACCTTTTTTTTCTTACCCTCGAGATCAAAGTCCTCATCATCTTCATCACTCTCAGATCCATCAAATGAAACCCTCTCATTCTATTGGAACTCATCCTTGTTTGACATCCCTACATCTAAAGGCCCTGCATCCTACACAATAATATCTTTCTCATCTTCTTAAGTCTTACATGTGACTTCACTTATCTTTACTCTATCACCATCAACATCTTTACCCTTATCCATATCCCTCACTTTTGCACTCTCATCCACTGCACCAACAGATTCACTCCTACCACCCTCATTATGTTCTACATATAGATGAATATGAACTTTGTTGTATACGAGCTGCAATGCTTCAATAGTTGATTCTTCGTCACATATCAACTCCACATCATCATACTCCCTAAGAACGCTCCATGATTTTTGAATGAACACAACTTTGACATTGTTAACACCTCTCATCCTAATGAAATTCAGAAAACCATGCCAATTGGAAAAGTAATCAGCCCCTACCTATATCTCCTCTCTTCCACTCTCATATCTGAATGGAAAGTAGTGGAATCTTCCACCAACATGAATATAGTATTTGAACAACACTGTCTCCCCATTTGCCAACCTGCATTGATGATCAAAAACAAGTTTCAAGACTGACAATACATTGATTGCATGATCAAGAGCTTCATCAGGTTTCCTATGTCAAACCGTAAGCATAACATCAACCATGACACACTCAAAGATGACACATACGATTTCAAAACACAAAAATCCTGTCGAACCAAAATAACACCCTATCACACACACATTTTAAATCATCATATTCACAAAACAAATTTTCTTTAAATAGCTTTAGTTTTTCATCTCTATCCATTGATAATCATCAATTTCATTTGCTCTAAATAACAGAGCACACTTCTTCCTCAGCACCAAGCTTACCTTACTGATTCTTCGTCGTTTTTCACCGCTTTAACCATCGTCGCTTCTCTGCAACTGATTCCAAAATGATAAACTAATTTTGAAGTTCTTCACTAGATGATGTTCAATAACAAAAGAAATTTAAGGATTTTCTCTAACTCCCAAGTGTTTCGAACATTGTAGACTCTTTACCTTCTGCCTTTGACAGGATTTTCTCTAACTCCCAAGTGTTTCGAACATTGTAGACTCTTTATCTTCTGCCTTTGACAGGATGAAGAATGCCACCTCAATTGCCATTTCACTATTTGATTACCACGTCATTAAGTCTAACAGTAGAATAACAAATTTGATCTAAACTTAAAACGTTTGTTAAGAATTTAGAACCATTTAAAAAATTGGTAACCAAATGAGTCCAGAGCAAAATGTATGATAACTTTTTGGATACTTTACCCGTTCCAGCTACAACCGCTACAACAGCTTACCATAGGGCAATGCCGAATCTTCTGCAATTTTCTGACCAGATTCAGTATTACTGAGTTAAAGCTCAAGTAAAGATTGGAGAGTTACTGTTTCAACCCACAAGGGAAACGTGGGAAGATTCTACAATACCCACCCTAAAAAATGGGGTAACCATGCTCCCCCAATCGTAACCGTTGATCTCGGCTCGGTAGAGAAACGGGAAACCGTGTGACTGGGATAACAGGTGAGGGAGAGGAAAGAAAAAAAGTGATAAAAAATTTTAAAATACAATAAATATTTCTAAAAAGTAAAAAAAAAAATTAAAAAGTGAAATTTCTTTAAAAAAATGATTAACTGTTAAAAAAAGTGATAAAATTTAAAAAAGTGAGAAATGTTAAAAAATTGGTAAATTTTTTTAAAAAGCTATTAAAAATAAAAAAAGTGATAAATAATTATAAAATGTAATAAATAATTTTTTATTTGCCTTTTAAAAATATTTGTCCATTTTTTTAACATTTATCACATTTTCTTTATTTTATCGCTTTTTTATACATTTAATCGCTTTTTTTTTTTAATTTTATCGCTTTTTTTTATACTTAATCGCTTTTTCTTACAGTTTATCGTTGAAGTTACCTTCGTTGTGACCGGGTCACGTTCAAGGTAACTTAGACGTGACCCGGTCACTTTGAAGGTAACCTAAAAATATAACCAGGTCACGTCGAAGGTACCTTCGTTGTGACCAGGTCAGTTTGAAGGTAACCTAAAAATGTGACCGGGTCACTCGAAGGTAAAACCAGGTCAAGTGTGACCGGGTCACCTTGAAGGTACCTTCATTGTGACCGGGTCACTTTGAACTCTTTGAGTAACCCTAAAAGTGACCCGCGCAACGAAGGTACCTTGACCGGGTCACCTCGAAAGTACCTTCGAAAGGTGACCGGGTCACTTTGAAGGTAACCTAAAAATGTGACCGGGTCACCTTACCTTGAACTGTACCGGCGTCACTTTGAAAAAATGTGACCGGGTCACATTTTTAGGTTACCTTCAAAGTTACCCGGTCACAACGAAGGTACCTTCCATGTGACCCCGTCACATTTTTAGGATACTTTTAAAGTGATCCGGTCACAATGAAGGTACTTTCGAGGTGACCCGGTTACACTTTTAGGTTACCTTCAATGTGACCCGGTCACAACGAAGGTAACTTCAGCGATAAAAAGTAAGAAAAAACGATTAAATGTAAAAAAAAAATGATAAAATTTTAAAAAAAGGCGATTAAATGTATAAAAAAGTGATAAAATAAAGAAAATGTGATAAATGTTAAAAAATTGGTAAATATTTTTAAAAGGCAAATAAAAACAGAAAAAGTGATAAATAATTCAAAAAATTGATTAAATAAAAAAAGCAATAAAAAAAACTTAAAAAAGCAAACATTTTTTTAGAAAATCAATTAAATAAATAAAAAGCAATTAAAACTAAAAAAATTGGTTAAATAAAAACCCTAAAAAAAGTGATAAAATAATAAAAAAAGCTATTAAAAATAAGAAAAAGCAATTAAAAATAAAAAAATAGTTTAAAAAAAAGTGATTAAGATTAGAATACACAGCGATTACTAATTGGGAAAGTGAAATTTTTTTTTTTGAAAAGTGATCAAATATAAAAAAATGTTAATTGGGAAAGTGAAAAAAAAATTTTGAAAAGCGATAAAATATAAAAAATGTTATTAAATATGAAAAAAATAAAAAAAAGTGATAAAAAAGTAGAAAAAGCGTTTGGGAAAATAAAAAAGCGTTTGAAAACAAAAAAAAAGCGATAAAACATTAAAAAAAGTGATTAAAAATAAAAAAATGATTAAAATTAGAAACAAAGCGAAATTTGATTTTTTTGTATTTAATATGTGACTGGAGAAAATTTATTTGCTTTTTTTGTATTTATGATCAATTTTTTTGTGTTTAATCAAGTTTTTTATATCTATTTTCTTTTTTTAGTTTAATCGCTTTTTTTAAAAAATATTTCACTTTTTTAATTTTTTATATCTTTTTTATTTAATCATTTTTTTGAATTATTTATTGCATTTTAGAATTATTTATCACTTTTTCAGTTTTTAATAGCTTTTTAAAAATATTTACCAATTTTTTAACATTTATCACTTTTTTAAATTTTATCACTTTTCTAAACTTGGCTATCTCGGGATTAACTTGTGTATTAAGACTTTATTAATTAATGTCAAAGAACAAAAAATAATAATGATGCCTTTGTAAAGTTGCAAGAGCACTTGAGAGAAACCTTTATATTTCTATCCCACCAATCATCTGATGCATCAATTTTCTTTTTGTGTGCATTTCATCCCAAGCCTGTAGCAAGCTTTTTTAATGCCCTTCAATTCTTCCAATCTTTTTTCAGTGCATCCTATTTACTCTTCAATTGATCGCCCTAGTAACTAAGTCCTGTTTGACTTATGAATTTTGTTGCTATAATATTCCATGAAAACTTCTTCAAGCTTCCACCTTATTTATTACCATCACCAAATTCTTTTTTGCATATCTCACAAAATATCATCACATTACGTTTTTCCCATTGTGCCTTACCCCTTCCCCAATCATTTTGACTTTGGTTGTTAGTGGCATGGGAATTATTATTTTCCATCTAAACCCAAAAAATTATAATATAAAATAAAGATACATAATCATAGCAAAACAGATGAGTCATGTATTTATTGATATGTAGAATTCTAGTTATGTTTATTTACTTAAATAATCAGCCAAGTACCAAGAAGTAAAACTAACAAGTACTAACACTGTAGCCAATAAGTAAAAAAAATTAACGCCATTAGCAACATGATTGGAAAAAAATATTATAACAAAAAAGGACTAAAAAAATGAAAAGGGATTATAACAAGGCTATAGATACTGAAGATTATAACAAGTCATTATGGCATTATTGTTCACTTTTCAGAATTTACACCATCAATATAAAAAAATTGATTAAATACAAAAAAAAAAATTAAATACAAAAAAAGTAAATAAATTTTCTCAAGTCACATATTAAATACAAAAAAAGCAAATTTCGCTTTGTTTCTAATTTTATTCACTTTTTTTAATTTTAATCATTTTTTTATTTTTAATCACTTTTTTTTAATTTTTAATCACTTTTTTAAATATTTTAAAACCGTACTTTTTTTTATCGCTTTTTTTTTGTTTCCAAACGCTTTTTTTTGTTTCCAAACGCTTTTCGTATTTTCCCAAACGCTTTTTTTTAATTTTTTATCACTTTTTCTTATTTTGTTTATATGTTTAAGAAACATTTTTTTCCTTATATTTGGATTAAATACAAAAAAAGCAAATAAATATAAAAAAATTGAGTAAATACAAAAAAAGTAAATAAATTTTCTCAAGTCACATATTAAATACAAAAAAAGCAAATTTCGCTTTGTTTCTAATTTTAATCACTTTTTTAAAGGCACCAATAATTTTTTTAATTTTTAATCAGCTTTTTTTAATATTTTAACCACTTTTTTAATTTTTTTGTTTTTCCAAACACTTTTTTCTTTTCCCAAACGCTTTTTTTATTTTTTTCATTTTTAAATTTTTTTATCACGATTTTTCTTATTTTTTTTTTATTTTAATAACATTTTTTATATTTGATCGCTTTTCAAAAAAAAAAAAATTCACTTTCCCAATTAGTAATCGCTGTGTTTTCTAATCTTAATCACTTTTTTTTAAACTATTTTTTTATTTTTAATCACTTTTTCTTATTTTTAATAGCTTTTTTTTATTATTTTATCACTTTTTTAGGGTTTTTATTTAACCAATTTTTTTAGTTTTAATTGCTTTTTATTTATTTAATTGATTTTCTAAAAAAATGTTTGCTTTTTTAAGTTTTTTTTATTGCTTTTTTTATTTAATCAATTTTTTAAATTATTTATTGCATTTTAAAATTATTTATCACTTTTTCAGTTTTTATTTGCCAGTTTTAAAAATATTTACCATTTTTTATCATTTATCACATTTTTTTATATTTTATCACTTTTTTATACATTTAATCGCCTTTTTTTAAAATTTTATCGTTTTTTTTTACATTTAATCGCTTTTTCTTAACATTTTATGGCTGAAGTTACCTTCGTTGTTACCGGGTCACGTTGAAGGTAACTTAGATAAATGAAGGTAAGGTAACCTAAAAATGTGACCGGGTCACCTCGAAGGTACTTTCACTGTGACCGGGTCACATTGAAGGTAACCTAAAAATGTGACCGGGTCACCTTCGTTGTGACCAAGTCAAAGGTAACTAAAAATTTACACATGACAAAAGGTAAGAGCTTCAACAGTGACCCGGTCACAACGAAGGTACCTTCGAAGTGACCCGGTCACATTTTTAGGTTACCTTCAATGTGACCCGGTCACACCTTTAAGGTACCTTCGAAGTAACCCGGTCACATTTTTAGGTTACCTTCAAAGTGACCCGGTCACAACGAAGGGTTACCTTCAAGGTGACCCGGTCACATTTTTAGGTTACCTTCAACGTGAACATTTAGTGGTTACCTTAAAAATGACCCGACCGGTCACATCGAAGGTACCTTCGATGTGACCCGGTCACATTTTTAGATTACCTTCAAAGTGACCCGGTCACAATGAATGGCACCTTCAAGGTGACCCGGTCACATTTTTTAGGTTACCTTCAACTTGACCTGGTCACAAGGAAGGTACCTTCGACGTGACCCGGTCACATTTATAGGTTACCTTCAAACTGACCTGGTCACAAAAAAGGTGTACCTTCGACGTGGACCCCTGGTTATATTTTTAGGTTACCTTCAAAGTGACCGGGTCACGTCTAAGTTACCTTGAACGTGACCCGGTCACAACGAAGGTAACTTCAGCGATAAACTGTAAGAAAAAGCGATTAAATGTAAAAAAAAGCGATAAAATTAAAAAAAAAAGGCGATTAAATGTATAAAAAAAGTGATAAAATAAAGAAAATGTGATAAATGTTAAAAAAATTGGACAAATATTTTTAAAAGGCAAATAAAAAATTATTTATTCACATTTTATAATTATTTATCACTTTTTTTATTTTTAATAGCTTTTTAAAAAAATTTACCAATTTTTTAACATTTCTCACTTTTTTAAATTTTATAACTTTTTTTTAACAGTTAATCATTTTTTAAAAGAAATTTCACTTTTTAATTTTTTTTTTTACGTTTTAGAAATATTTATTGTATTTTAAAATTTTTTATCACTTTTTTTCTTTCCTCTCCCTCACCTGTTATCCCAATCACACAGTTTCCCGTTTCCCTACCGAGCCGAGATCAACAGTTACGATTGGGGGGTATGGTTACCCTGTTTTCGGGGTAGGTATCGTAGAATCTTCCGGAAACGTGCTCCGCCACAGTAACCTGCCCGACATCCACGTCTTTTAACTTCTTTTGTCGCGAGTCGCGGCGAATCTCCTCCTCTGAAATTCTATGCAAGCTTCAAAATCCGGCGGAAACGAATCTCCCCCTCCTCTGAAATTCTACGCAAGCTTCAAAATCCGGCGGAAACGAATCTCCCAAAGCCTACAATGTCGAGGGCCTCCAGGTGGTTCAGAGCTAATGGCCTTGTGAGCCTCTCTTATCGCCGTCTGTTTCGGTGCTCCGATCCTGACCCCGCCGCCAGCTATCTTCTCTCTTCCCGCCCCTTGTTTCATGTCGGCCCAGAAACAAATCCTTGTAAGAGAGCCTTCCTCCACCAGCCGCTTTGTCCTCCACTTAAAGGTCGGACCGAATCCCTGGTTTTCGCCCACTCCGTCAATGGCCACCTCTTGTTCTCCTCTTCCGCCGAAGACGGTGGCAAGCAGCCGCCCACCGCAAAAGTCTCGCCGCCGCCACAGCAGCAGCTTGCTGACACGAAAATCCTGCGGACGCTTGCCACCTACTTGTGGATGAAAGGTAACCTGGAGTTCCGTCTTCGAGTCATCGCTGCCCTGGGGTTTCTTGTCGGAGCCAAGGTTCTCAATGTCCAGGTGCCTTTCCTCTTCAAACTTGCTGTTGATTGGTTGACAGTTGCCACCACCGGTGACGCTACCGCGCTTGCTTCTTTCACTATCGCCAACTCCACTCTCGTTGTCCTCTTTGCCACCCCCGCCGCCGTTCTCCTGGGCTATGGTATTGCGCGCTCCGGGGCTTCGGCCTTCAATGGTACTCCTATATCTTATGAATCGCTATACCTTTCAACTCACCTTCCCATTTTGTTACTGTTGATTACTTGTGAAGCATGTTTTGGTATATGGAATTTAGTCATTGTTTCCCAATCAATCCTTAAATTTGAACTTCCTCCATTATGGCAGAACTGCGGACAGCTGTGTTTTCTAATGTAGCGCTGCGAACCATCCGCTCGGTCTCAAGGAAGGTAAGTCTTGGTTGCCACAACAACAAACTCAGAAGTTCATATGAGAGGTTTCAACCTTATTATGTTCCCTACTGTACGTATGCAGGTGTTTTCACATTTACATGATCTTGATCTCCGTTATCATCTTAGGTACTTATCTTCTTCAAAGCTAGATTCTCTTGTATGCCTTTTACCTTCTTCTCACTTTACATTGCTATTTCCAGTCGAGAAACAGGTGCCTTAAATAGAACCATTGATCGTGGTAGTCGCGCCATAAATTTTATCCTTTCTTCCATGGTGTTCAATGTCGTACCTACAATTTTGGAGGTATGAATGGTTTTACCTATTTTTTAACACAAACTTTCTTGATCGTTGCAAAGGTTGTATCTACTATTTGCACATTTCTGTCTGTCTCTATGAGGGTGTGTCCAAGCATCATATCACTTTTTAATTTGTTTTCCAATTCCCAGAAGCTGACAGAGTTCAGTTACACTCGTTCAGATTTCTATGGTATCAGGCATATTGGCATACAAGTTTGGAGCACCTTTTGCATGGATTACTTCCCTTTCAGTGGCTGCTTATATTGCTTTCACTTTGGTAGTAACACAGGTATTACATTTCTTGCGTATATCCTGTAAGACTTTTTCTTTTGAACTATTTATTATTACAAATTATTATTATTATTTGTCATGATTATTATTATTTTTTGTTTTTTTTGTTTTTATCTTGAAAATTTTTCCAAATAGTCACATTTGTTCAATGTTTTCCCTGTTTCCCAGTGGAGAACCAAGTTTAGGAAGAAGATGAACAAAGCTGATAATGATGCAAACACAAAGGCCATTGATTCCCTTTTAAATTATGAGGTGATGATATGATATTTTTTACTTGTAAATATGATCACGTATCAAACTACAGTACTATTCCCCAACATGGATATTCCATTCTTCTTTTACCCTTATTATTAACCTCTCTCTTAATGCCTGTGTCTTCTTTTACCCACTGACCCTCTTCCAGACGGTCAAATATTTCAACAACGAAGAATATGAAGCTGATAAATATGATGAATTCTTAAAGAGTAAGTGGTTTTAGTTTCACTTGTCATTTTAACTACTGTGTAGATATTGAATTTGATGTCCTTTTTCAACCAAGATTTTTATGCAGCCTGGTGCTGTGATTTTAATTTGTAAATTAGAAGAATATTTCCACTTTCTGAAACCTTTATTTTGCGTAATCCTGAGTACCTTTTAAGTGTTGTAATTTTGCAATTCCTTTGAGAGAGAAATATGAAGACTTAAAGTAGTTGTTATTGGTTAAAGGTAGAATTTGCTATTGTAAGATATGTGCAATGTATGCTATTGGTCTCTGTGTAAGCAGCTTGTAAACCTCAGGGAGAAACACTTGCAATTCTAGCTTCCCCATGCTTCTTCCAGCTAACATTATAGTTAATTATTATCTTCACAATAGATTAAAAAAAGAACTGTGACTTTTATGATTCCTCTTTGGTGACAGTTAAACACTTAAACTAGTGTTCCAACTCATTGTCCCTTCCTTCATTTGGATGTGTAAGATTCCTTTTTATATGAAATTGGCTTTTATTGGTTTGGGAAAAATGAAATGCTGCTCTCTCCCTCTCCCAATCCCAAGTTTAGTAGGAACTGAGAAAAGAGAACCTCTTTTTACCTTGTTGTACTAAACTGTGCTGGCTCTGATTGTTGTGGTTCAGAATATGAAGATGCTGCCTTGAAGACGCAACGAAGTCTTGCTTTTCTAAATTTTGGCCAAAATGTGATATTTAGCACAGCTCTCTCTGCTGCTATGGTTCTTTGTTCATCTGGAATCATGAATGGCCAAATGACAATTGGTGATCTGGTAGACTGTTAGCTTGGATTGTTTTAGAAGAAAATATGTTCGTTACATATATATGTATTGTTATATCTTAGAATGTTTCTTAAAGTTCTTCACATGATTATCATGGGAAAATAATTTAAGTATGAAACTACAGGTCATGGTGAACGGGCTTCTTTTCCAGCTGTCACTTCCACTTAACTTCCTCGGTAGTGTCTACCGGGAGACTATACAAAGTCTTGTTGACATGAAATCAATGTTTCAATTGTTGGAGGTATTCAGGAGCTCACTGTGGACTGTGCGTCATATAATGGGGTTTAGTATGATTCATTCTGGTTATGCTTTATTCTTCTTGGAATAATATACATTGATTCATTAGAATTTAGTGGATATAAGCTAAGTAGAACTAGTGATGAATACATATACTG
This sequence comes from Aquilaria sinensis, assembly GCA_005392925.1. Taxonomy (NCBI): domain Eukaryota; kingdom Viridiplantae; phylum Streptophyta; class Magnoliopsida; order Malvales; family Thymelaeaceae; genus Aquilaria; species Aquilaria sinensis. The sequence continues at coordinate 13,333 of SMDT01002047.1, read as the reverse complement.
GAGGATTGGTAGGTTGAAGGTTAATAACTGCCTTAAGTGAATTGTGTAGTATTCGGGCTGTATTGTTCATAGGAAAGGAAAACTCGAGCAAGAATCATCAAAGCTGATAGGAAAATGCTTTAGAAGGCCACAAAAACAGCTATTCCATGTGGGAATGAATGTTGGTCAGTTCATAAAGAACTGATAAACAAAGCAAGTGTCATTGAGTTGTAATTGTTGAGATGGTTGTGGGTCTGTCAAAGAAGGGAAAGATTAAAAGTAATGTTTTAAGCGATGAGTGAGATTTTTCCCAGATTCAGATGAAATAAGGAAAAGATCTTGTTGGTTTTTACCAATATTTAAAGTAGGGCTTCCTGGAATAGATGCCTTCATCTGAGTGAAATATCTATGCTTCAACATAAACTGTTTTGTGATCAGTTGATTGTTTGACATTGTCATGTGATGATTCATTTTATATTGACGCAAAAAAATTAATGTACCTATTCGGAAACCACTACAGGATGTTGGGATGGTGGCAATTATTTAGGCTCTTCTTAAATGCCCTTTGTCATTAACATAGCAAATATGATTTGCTGCAGGAAAAAGCTGAAATTAGCAACAAAGATAGTGCAAAGCCACTTAAGTTGAATGGAGGTTGCATTGAGTTCGATAATGTGCACTTCAGGTGATGAACAGCTGTGTTCGTTTTCCTGTTCACATGTTTGAGAATTAACTCTTTTTTTTTTTCTCCATTGATACCTTTATATTACTATCAGACATATGTAAGGGCTATGGGCTTGGTTGGGCTGGGCTGTGAAATTCCTGAACTTGAGACACAATATCAATTACCATCCTGGGTTGGGTAGGGTTGAATCCCCACAGGGAGAGGATAGAGATTTTGACATCCTGGGCTAGGAGTTTGCAATTATAAGCTCACAGGATTCATCCCACTTGTACACCTTGAAAGGATTTCTGTTTACTATTTGTCTTCCTTTGTTGCATAATCAGTCTATTCATATTTTGTAGCATAGGTTTGTGCATTTGGAAGCCCTAGGTTGAAATCTAACATCATGTTCTTTTTCCCTTGAAGGCTGATTTTTAAAAGATTTCATTTATTATACTTTTTGGCAGTTACCTACCAGAAAGGAAGATTCTTAATGGGATATCATTCGTGGTGCCAGCTGGCAAAAGTGTTGCAATAGTTGGATCTAGTGGCAGTGGTAATGCTTAAGTTCGCCAGCTTGTATTTTATATATGTGTTTGAACCATGATTCCCTTTATTGAACTTTGCTTGGATGTGTAGTAACATTGACAAATTTCTTCTATATTTCTTGTCTAGAATAACATGGCTCCACTATTCTCTTTCTAGATAGGTTCATGCTTCTTTGGTCTATCCTGGTAATTGTTTGTCACATGTATGATATATCATTCAATCTTTTGCAGCATTTGCTGTAAAAAAATGATGTTATCCTATAGGGAAAAGAAATCTGAACTCTTATCATTTAGGAACCAAATCCTTGGAGGATGTACCAAGATTTGGTAGTATCTTGCAATAACTTGAGTGTGAAACAGTAAGGGTGAACCATAAGAATTCGTTGTTTGGGAAAAGCTGGCAAGGAACAATTTGGTTAAAATTTTCTTTGTCCATTGTGCTCATTATATTAAATACTGGGATCCTTCTACATTTTGTTGAATTGTAGCACCACTGATATGTCTGTGGCTGTTTATCTTTCAGGAAAATCGACTATTCTTAGATTGCTCTTCAGGTTTTTTGACACGCATGCTGGAAGCGTAAGTGCTGATTCTTTCTTTGCTTTAAGCATTCCAGACAGAAGAAAGTATTGGGCTTGGTTGGTGTCTTTGGAGTATTACATAAAGCGATAAAATTCTACTTTTGGCTTTATGCTAATTGCCAAAGACAGCTCAAGAATCAGGACCTGTTTGTTCTTTGTCCAAAATTCTTGCTGATAGCTCTGACAGGCCATAAAAACTCTCTGCAGATAAGGATAGATGGGCAAGACATAAAGGATGTAACATTGGATAGTCTTCGGAAGTCTATCGGTGTGGTTCCACAAGATACGGTAACGGGCAAAATTACTCAAGATGGTGACAAGTGTTTTTATCATCCTTACTACTGGAAACTAATGATAATACATTAATAATGAAATTTGCCATAAAAAGCATGGCAGTTTCCCCATTTTCACTGAGGCGAACACTTTGATACACCAAGGATGAAAGTCCTTCCTGGACAAATCCTATAGAACAGTTTGGTAAAAGTTCAAAATTTTCTGGAAGTTTCTAAGATTAATTTTTAGTAAAGTGCTTTATGTTAATGCTATGTGTCTTGGGAGTAGCTCCCTCCCGCTTGGTGTGGAGGAAACTATTCTGTTTTTCATAAAATTTAAGGATTTGCCACATCAACATTTCTGGTTTGAGAAAAATAGTCTGTTTAAATACTATGTGTAAAGCTGGAAAACTGTATGACAAATGCATATTGGTATCTTTTGGTACACAAAAAATTTTGAATGGGTTATTTGTTTTGGGATGTAGGCAGTAACAATTAGTATTGTTTTATTATTTAAAAACCAAAGATAACCTGAAATTTCTTGCCAGGTACTCTTCAATGACACCATATTTCATAATATACACTACGGTCGCCTTTCAGCTTCTGAAGAGGAGGTATTTCCTCAATTCTAGTTTGAGCAGCATCTGCTGTGCAGGCTCTCTTCTTGTTCAGTGCTTGATATATAGTTTTCCTTTAGGTATATGATGCGGCTCGCCGTGCAGCAATTCATGATACTATCATGAATTTTCCAGATAAGTATTCAACTGTGGTTGGAGAGCGAGGGCTGAAGGTGAGAGGCTGCCTGTAGTTGCCAAATGACTTCCATTAGACTTGTAAACTATCACTAATTAGGTAATCTTTTATCCAGTTAAGTGGTGGTGAAAAACAGCGTGTGGCACTGGCTCGTACATTCTTGAAGGCACCTGCTATTCTGTAAGCACTTTTCAGTTTTATTCTAGTGTGACATATAACTAGTTAACATTGTATTGGAGAGAGAGAGAAAAGCACTTGTTGATTTGTCTTTAATACCCTTGATGGTCTAAATTTTATTGTTTTCTTTCCTGCAAGGTTCTGTGATGAAGCCACAAGTGCACTTGACAGCACTACAGAAGCAGAGATATTGAGTGCTTTGAAGTCATTATCGAATAACAGAACTTCAATATTCATTGCTCACAGGCTCACAACAGCAATGCAGTGTGATGAGGTAAGCACACTTTTGATCAACCATGCTTTTCATATGCTGCTGAGTTCCTTTTTTTGTGTGCACATGACACTGTGTAGATGCTCCTATGAGCTCTAGGGGAATTGCATTGTCTTGATGGAAGTCACAGGCAATGCTTAGGGCAGAAGTCATAAATGATGCTATTAGCTTCCTCATATCTCAAACTGAAATTCTAGAACCAATGGCAATTCTTTTTAATCTGGCATGTGTGATTTTGCCTGTCAATGCGAAGAAAGGTGGAAGGTTCAGAGTCTTGTTGCTCTGTAGGAGTTATGCACTATTTTATTGTTTGTTGCTCATATTTGTAAAGTGTCATTTGGAGTTCAGATAATTGTTCTGGAGAACGGGAAGGTGGTTGAGCAGGGCCCACATGAAGACCTCTTGGTGAAGGCTGGGAGATACGCACAGCTATGGGCACAGCAAAATACTACCATTGATGCAAATGATTCAGCCATTAAAATTGAAGCGTGAAACTGAAAATAATACGATGAACATGAGCTGCACCTTCTTGTCATTTTGATAATTACTGACCATGCAGATTTGGCAGGTGAATATGGAAAACTAATTGGTCTTTCATACTATACTGATCCTGTAGCGATCGTCTCGAAAAATGAAGTGTCACTTTTATTGTCATGGATACAGAAGTTGTGTGATTGTGTCCCATAGTCATAATTATTGCTCCATTTGTTTTGAGAAGAATGACATTTGTTTTTGTTCATAGAATATAAGAGTGTTGTGTCAAGTCACTAGATTTATCATGTTTTTCATCTGCGTTCCCTTGTCCATTGTAGGCTGTTCTGCTTGCTCTTTTACGTGCGTTCAGTATAGTTGGGGAAAAATATACTGTTTTACTTCATTTTTTTTGGGACTCAATTAATTTTGGGAAGTGATTATAGTTGATAGAGTTTTATTTCACTTCATTCTACTCATGCATACACCTTCATTAGTTGCTAGTGTAGTATGATAAAGTTTCGAGACATTGTGTATATTTTCTGCCTAATGTAAATGCTTTCAAGGTTTAAAAAAATTATTGAAATGATTCTTATTTCTTTTCCAATGAGACAGGTATAATATGTAATTATTTAGTAGTATAGACTGAATTAAATCGGTTCTTTTATTTATATGAGCATAGCGATTGTGTAATTTATTTGTTCTATATGTACAGTTATCTACAGAATTGAGGACTGCCTCATGTTTAATGTTAGAGGACTGCTCTCATTGGATTTGGCCACACAAGCAGGGCCGGTATGGACAGAGGTAGAACCGTAGAAGTTTGACGGGAGATTGTTTTTTTTTTTTTCTCGTAGAATTTATTAGTATTTTTTTATTCTTGTGTACATAGTGGAAAGGTCCAAATTCTGATTCGGCATATGAAAAATCAACGCCAGAACGGCCAAGTCCAGTGATGAGTCCTCCTGGGTTTAACCTGCTGGGAGGTGGGTCACATTGCTCTGGCCCAGACCTGGGTTTAACTCTCCATAGCTTCAATACCCTGTTTCCCCAGTTACGAGATTATGAATTGTACCACCCTCAACAAATATGTATCTGAAGGGAGAAGAAGCTGATCGACGAATATACTCTGTTGGCTGTTGTGTTCATATGAAGCTCTGTTTATACGACTCAGTTTAGGAGTAGCCATGATGGGCGGCTGCTGTGTTACCTACCGGGGGGCTATAGTGAATCTGGGTATTTCAAGTTACGACTGATCATGGCCAAAGACGCATGATGTGTTTTCTGGATTGTGCTTCTTGGCAGCTATCTGGCATTCTGTTTGTGTACTGGGGATATGAGAATTTTGTGGTGAAGGCTATAAACGACACAGTATATTGACTTGTACTACTAACACTGAGTTCATTTTAACAAGTTAATTGATTTTAAAATTGTTTATTTTTATTCTTGCTTCTTTTTTATTCAGAACTAATTTTAATTAAAAGTCATTGAAAATATAATTTTTGTAATCTTATTAAATTAATTTTTTAGTTTAAAGTGTAAAAAAATAAAAATTTAATAATATCAAGAAAATTTACTTTCAAATTAATTATTACATATGTATAATATTGGTTTTCAAATAAAATTGATTTCAGGTAAAAAATATATAAAAATAAAAATAAGTCAGTTAAATTAATTTAAAATAAATTGGTCATAAATTTCCATTATACAAATCATTTTGGATTTTCCCTAATACCCTAACATAGATCTCTCTTCTCCTCAATCCTAATAGAAAGAGGGAATAGGTATCATGGTAGTTCTTAGTCCGTTTTGGAATTGGGTTGGGGGTTTTCTACCTCTGAAGTTCATGATCATTTTCATTTTCGAATCAACCTTCCTCATTCATGTTCTGGTATTAGATTCATTTCAAAGTTCCCTTTGTCAGTTCATTTTGCGTTAGTTTTTATGCAGTATTGTGCATTATTTTAAATAAATGATTATTTGTTAAACTTATCAATTTATTAGAACCCTATATTTAAAGAAGTTTAATAAATAATTTTATAACATTTTTTGTGAAAAATTATTTATTTTATTAATTTTCCGTTTTTTAGGTCGATTGAATTAAAAATTTAGAAAACACTTACTTTAAAAAAAAATAATTAAAATTACTTTATAATATAAGAATAACACATTAAAATCAACATTAAATGAACTCACTGGCTACATCACCGCCTCATAAGAAATTGAAACGGATGTATGTTTCCAGATTACCAATCACTAAGCAGTCTCCTGACTTGGACAAGAGCCACAGAATGGTTGGATTTGGAGAAAAATAAAACATACCACCCTTAAACTTGCTCCATCCCAGAACACGTAGTTATGGAAATCATCAAAGGAAGTGTGCTGGACGGAGACTTGGCATGAAGACAATCGGACCAGACCAACAAAAATGTCTGAACTGCCACTAAAGCACGAGTGTGTTGGGAATATTCATGCCTTGTCTTCTTCAACAACTTTGGAATATGCAAGTCAACAGCCCCTTCCGTGATCCCCCAAACTCAATAATGTCATAAAAACTGATGGGATTGACATGATATTCATCATTTCCTGTAGTTTTGAAATTTTAAAGTGTGGTTGCCAACTAAATATAATAAAATTATAAGATGTATTTCCTCTATCTTACAAATCTTGCTTCATTTGATTTTACCTTAAGATTAAGAAAGTGGAAAAAATTTGTATGTTCTTTTCACTTTTACCGTTAACTTTCTTTCATATAAATCAAGAAAGTTGAAAAAAATAGATATTAAAATGACGGTTTCAATGATAGTATGGTAAAATTAGTTATTAAAATGAAAATGTTATAAAGATTTGAGATAGTTTAAAAAAAATAGAGTAATATTGGTGGGATAGATGGAGTAATATTTATGGAAATTACTCATTACATATAAAATTCAACTTTTTGTTTCACTCTTTAGCTTTTGGGGAGATTTAGGTGAAATTACAATTTGTCCTTCTTATTTTAAAAACCAACTTTTTCACCCTAAAATAATGGGAAAATTTTGTTTAACATTTAGATAGAGGAAAAATCAATAATTTAAATTTTTAATTAATCATCAAACTATTATTATGTAGTTTAAATTTATTAGAAGGCACATACTATATAATTGCATTTAGATTTGAAAATTTAATGTCAACGCTATAAAGAAAAGGCTGAACATTGAAGGGCCAAAATGTAGGTTTCGTAAATAAGGAGTAAACTGTAATTCTATCCAAACCTCATGGGATTTTCGTAGTTAGCCCTTCGGTTGGGTTGGTTAGGTTTTGTAAATGAAACTATGGACTATTTTTTAGGTGTTAATGGACTATGATGAGTGAGTAGAGTAACCCAATTATAAGTAACGGTGTCCATTTAAAAAAAAAATAGTGGTGCCACATATAGATTTATCTACTAATTGCATGCGGTTTTCAATTTAGCGAGTTTCCATGAACCCACTCCAATGAACGTTAATTGGCCACAACTTGTCCAAAATGTTTCTTCTCTGTGCAACCCAATAACAAACTTAGATACAGTGGCGTGAGGTTTTTGGTAGATGTTGTACTAGGTAATACATTTTGAGCAAACAAACAAAAAACAAAAACAAATTACGGCAAATTACGGCTCATAAAAGCTTTCCCTCATGTTAGCTAATCTATTTATATACACGCTAAAGTACAGGAGAGTAAGGAGAAGGGGAAAGGGCAATTTTGCTTCTCTAACTTCTTCAAATTTTCCATATCAGTCCTATAATTCATCAAGTTGCCAAATGAGTCCTCTAACATTAAAACTGTTAGCTCTATTAGTCCTACAACTTATTTGGCTGACGGAAGTACTGACATGACACTTAACACCGTTTATTTCATTGACTAAATTGACATTTTTAAAACTTAGCTATTTACTTGAAAGTTTTTTCAAAAATTTGAGGTTCATCAACTCTTAATCACTCCAATCATAATTTTAGGACTCATTTGGTAATTCGACTAATCATTTGGTAACTTGAGTAATTTTATGAAATTTGTAAAATTTATAGAACAAAAAATGACAAAAAATTTGAAAAAGTTATAAGACTGAAAATGAATCAACTGACAACAAATTAAAAATTGAGTAACAAACAATTATAGTTCAAACTAACAATAACATAATCCAAAAAATATATCACAACAAACCTTAGATTTATCCTATCGGAGAGATCCTATCTTATTTTCATATCTTAAATATGTACCAAAACTTAAAATTTGTCCTATCAGATTACATAAACTCACATAGCACATTCAAATTGGGAACTCTTTGTCGATTTTAGCGTTAACTCAAATGAAAAATGCTGACATTCATTAAATAACACTAAAATAAATTTAAAATAACAACTTTGGTTTTCAATTTTTTCTTCAATCACTAATTTTAACCCTTTTAACTTTCACTAAAATCAATTTTGCTCTCCATCACCAAATCTAGCCCACATGGTCATTTCTTTGAATATCCGGCCTGTGTTTCATGATCTTATCCCTTCAAAGTGCAAACCAGTTCCAAGCCCCTTTCCTATAGAAATTCAGTCTTAAATTCAAGAGAAATACAACAACAACTATAACATTTAATTCAACATTTAGTTCTTCAACTTGATTTAGCACTTCCAGGAGGTGTGCAAGAATGAGGACCTTGTTGCTTCTTTGAACTCAAAGAAGAGATTATCAAGAGGTCATCCAAGTTTAAGTGTTGTACTTCATCATCAGTGTTCAACGATAGTGGAAATTCTAGGTCTAATGGTAGCGAGCCTTGGTGTGGTGAGTGATGACAAATATTTTGGGTTTGATTGCGGTGAACTTGTTAGTGTTGTGCTCAAAAGCCAATCATGAGATGATTGTATTTTTGCACATTGAGTCAAGATATTTTATTAAGGCATTAATCCAACAATTATGTTTGTTGTTTTGTTTCTGCATAACTTAACAAACATAATCGTAACCCTAGAATAATGATATTCTTAAACGTCCCTGATCTAGTATTATTGTAGAGCGGGTTGCAATAATACATAACGACTAGCATATGTGGAGACTAATATGAGATATGTAGTCTACATATGGGTACAAGTTGGAGAACTTGTGTACTGGACCGATCCACCATGAGAACACTACATGGATCGTTATATGAGTGTCATAAGTGATTCTCATAGTGATCATGGTATATGTAGTCCTTCGACCTAAGATCATCAAGGTTCCCTACATGTGAGTCACATACTTTGATACTTTCCTTTGTTGCTCGTAATTGAGTGAACTTGAAGGAGGTCATTGGGTATGTCACATATCATGCGGAGGGATTTGTATGATCAAGATGGGATTTGTCCCTCCTATGTAACGGGAGTGATATCTTCGGGCCCCTTGATAGAGTAAGACTTAGAAAAATGCATGGCCATGCTCGGATGAGTTGATATACGATATCAATGTCATCAGTTTAAGTTGGTCTACTTGGTAATCAAGAAACCAAAGATTGGGCTATACGAGAGTGACACATTCCATGTCTCGTGCTTAGTCTTGATATCTTGGACAAAGGGACAATGACATATATCAATGATGATCATAAAGGTTTAGTCGAATCATCGACAATCTTGTCACTTGGGTAGCAATGATGTGTTGCTAGACACCGCTCATTGCTTATGATCATAAATGTGATTTATGATCATTGCCAACGTGGTAAGAGCCTATTGGGTCGCACACATAGAGCTATTTGGATCATTAGAGTGCATGGGCTAATAATTTGGGTTTTGGTTTCACTTTAATTTCGTATTAATAATGGGCCCAATAGTTGAGCCATTATTAAGCCCGAAATTAAAGCCTAATTGGATTAGGGCTTTGAAACCCATTAGGCCTGGAAGTTGAGTCTCACTATAAATACAACTTCTAGTGAGAAATTCGCAGGTCTCCTTGCCCTAGCCTCCCAAAAGGACAGCCGCACTCTTCTCTTGCAATTCCTTGGAGGACGCAAGCTAGCACTGCGAGCGCAAGAGAAACGCATCTGCCGGGACGTGGTGGAAGCGTGGTGATCCCGAGAGGCTCGTGTGGATACCATAGAGAGCTTGAACATGTCAACTGTTCAGGTTTTGTGATTCGACTCTACAGTTGAGTGAGAGATCTCAACCGAAAATTAGGTATGAAAATTTTTGAACACCCGGTTTACCCCGTTTCACTTGGATCCTGGAGGGTTTCGGTTAAATTCTGCTGCGCTGTTTGGCTCCCGAAACCCATCAGTGGTATCAGAGCTACTGGTGAAACCCTAAATCGGGATTGATGTTGAATCGCATGATGTTATGTGTTCGGTTACTTTTCGGCCATGATTAATTAGATTGACTCATGATGCATGAAACCGGAACTCGTAATGAACATATGACATATATGAAGAAACGACACTAATTGGTTAATGAGATTAACCCGAAATTGAATGGTATGAGATACCTATATGGATTAGGATTCTTGCAATAGTTGCAAAAACCCTAGCTTTGTTCGGATTCGGCCTGTTCGGGCACCGAAAGTAAGGTATTTTTGGTGGCTCGAATGAAGGAGTCTCGGGTGACAATTTTTCAAACACTAATTGGAATCATTTTACTTTCTATGGTAACACGAGCCTCTTGGGATCACCACGCTTCCACCGCGTCCCAGCAAATGCTTTTCTCTTGCGCTCGCAGTGCTAGCTTACGTCCTCCAAGGAATCACAAAAATTGTAAGACAATTTTTTGCGCCGGGGGGCGCTGCCCCCATGCCCTTCGCAAGGGCGGCTCCCCTTGACCCCGTCCACTGACCGATCAGCGGAACCACCGCCCGCTGACCAGCCAGCGGGACCGCCGTATACGAAGCACCACATAAATAGAAACTGGTTAATCAACGCGCGAAAATTGGCATGCATCTTTGTTAAATGAAATTTGACATGATATGCTGATTGGTGTTTGAAGCATGGTGCATGGTTATAGCCCTTGATTGGTTGTACTTGTAAATATGGCCTGCGAGTCGTGCCTTCTCTTATCACTCTCGTTGTACATTCTCTTCTCACCTTACTCCCCTCTAATGTAACTCGAGGTTTTTATTGTTGATGTAATGGTGCATTATGGGATCATCCAAGGTGGTATGTCTAAGGATCATCCAAGTAGGTATGTCCAAGGAGATGACAACAAAAGGGCAGCCAAGAAAGGAAGACAAGGAGCTTGTGAAGACTCTTTTTCTTTTCTTAGGCTTTTATGATATTCTCATTGGCTTGAGAATATGGCATAGTTTGGGCTATAACCATGTCACGTTTACTTTGTTGAACGCATGAGATGCATGTTTTATATTTGTATGTGATGCATGTATAAGACAACCGGAGATAACAAATTGGTGAGATCAAAAGAAAAATCCCTCAAACAAATATTAAGTCATTAAATGTGATGCCTTCCAAATGTTGGCACTCGTCAAGACTTTGATCAACATTAGGTGGGTTTGCCAAAGCAAAGCACCTATGTTCATCTTGGTAAGGCGCGATGGGATAATAGTGATATCCAAATTGCTAACTTTGGGTCTGACTTAACTAAGTCATCCTAATAGGATTAGGGACTTAGAGGCATAGAGTTGGGCTTAAGCTCATGAGATGAGCTTGGACAAGTGTTGTTCACCCAACTATCCAAGAGTTGCATAAGATGCAATTGGCAAGGAGTTGCCTACCTAAATAGCTGTAACTTGAGAGAAAAGCCAAAGCTGACTCAGGTTGTGGTCAAATATGGATCTTGGCCCACTAGAATACCTTAGCGCCGAGGTGTTCCGAAATAATATCGAGGGTTATTATTTTGAGGAAAATAGTGGGAGTATCGTTTAATAAAAGTCCTTATTAAATGAATTAAAATACATGACTCTTACACTGCATATTTACTGTTGTAGATAACCATGGCACAAAACACATCGACACTTTCGTTGCGATCGATCCTTGAGAAGGAAAAACTGAATGGGACCAACTTTCTCAAATGGTACCGAAACTTGAGGATAGTCCTCAAACAAGAGAGAAAGGCTTATGTCCTAGAGCAGCCCATTCCGAATGAGCCTGCTGCCACTGCTCCAAGAGCTGAAAGGGATGCTCACAAGAGGCATTCTGATGATGCTTTGGATGTTGCATGCCTCATGCTTATTACCATGGAATCTGAGCTTCAGAAGCAACATGAGAACATGGGGGCGTTCGATATGATCGAACATCTCAAAATGCTTTTCCAAGAGCAAGCTAGGCATGAGAGGTTTGAGACCTCTAAGGCATTGTTTCAGTGCAAGATGTCTGAGGGAAGTCCCGTGGGTCCTCATGTGCTCAAGATGATTGGGTACATTGAGAATCTTGAGAATTTGGGATTTGCTCTTCAGAAAGAGTTGGCTATCGATGTAGTCTTGCAATCGTTGCCTGAAAGCTACAGTCAGTTCGTCATGAACTATAACATGAACGACCTTGACAAGTCCCTTCCTGAATTACTCAACATGTTGAGAACTGCTGAGCAAAACCTTAAGAAGGCTAAGCCCATTTTTATGGTTCAAAAGGGCAAGGGAAAGGGAAAAGCCAACAAGAAGAAGGATAAAAGTTAATGGAAAGTCCAATGCTAGTTCTTCTTCAGCTGCACTGAAACCAAAGGGTGGTGTGGCAAAGGAAGGGGAGTGCTTCCATTGTAAGCAACCTGGACACTGGAAGCGCAACTGCAAGCTCTATCTTGAAGAACTTGCTAAGGAAAAGGGAAGTAAGACTTCCACTTCAGGTATTTTTGTTATAGAGGCTAACTTTTCTACTTCCTCATCTTGGGTATTGGATACTGGATGTGGATCTCACATTTGTGCAAATGTGCAGGATCTAAGTAGAAGTAGAAGATTGGCCCGAGGTGAAGTGGACCTACGTGTTGGAAATGGAGCAAGGGTTGCTGCCTTAGCCGTAGGGACTTATGTTCTCACTTTACCTAGTGGATTAGTTTTAGAATTAGACAACTGCTACTTTGTGCCTACTATTAGTAGAAATTTGATTTCTGTTTCTTGTTTGGACAAGAAAGGTTTTTCATTTATAATAATGGACAAATGTTGTTCTATTTATTTGAATGAAATCTTTTATGGTAGTGCTCAACTTAGTAATGGGTTGTATGTTCTAGACCTCGAAGATCCAATCTATAATGTGAATACCAAGAAGGTCAGATTAAATGATTCGAACCCGACCTATCTCTGGCACTGTCGCTTGGGCCATATAAATGAGACCCGCATATCCAAGCTCCATAAGGATGGACTCTTGGACTCATTTGATTTTGAATCATATGAGACATGTGAGTCATGTTTGTTGGGCAATGTAACACCCCCATATCCCACATGGGTGAATTGTGGGAAGTCTTATGTAGATATATAGGCTCCAAGTCCAGAACATAAGCACCTAGCGCTTATCCTTTTCATAAAGGATAGCCCATGTGGTGTGGGCAGGTGTTCCATTAACCAGTTCTGGACTTGGGCCATTACAAATGGTATCAAAGTCAAGTTTGGTTCAAAGTATGTGGTTGTGTCCGCTGGTATGGGACGGGGGAACTTCCTTATACTGAGAGTCCATTCCTAAGTACCTAGCGCTTATCCTTTTCTAAAGGATA
>SMDT01002046.1:0-56126 GCA_005392925.1 Aquilaria sinensis | reverse complement strand
TTGATTGAAATTAGCCATAGCATTGAGTATGAGTTTTGGTTGAATTGTGGTGAACTATGAGGTTTGAGGAAGATTTGATGATGTTATAGAGCATCATTAATGGCATTGTGATAGTTGGTTATGTTCCTTGCAACCTGAACTATATGTGTGTGAAGTTTGGTGGCTTTTTATGCAGGTTTGATATGTGTACTAAGTAGCCAAAGGTCATAGCAGCAAAATGCGTGCCAATTCTGCAGTTTCGCAGATTGGCGACGCGTCGCCAAGAGGTACCCATAATTGGTGACGCGTCGCCAATTGGAAAAAGGATCACAGAACGTCGACAACTGTGGCGACGCGTCGCCAAGACAAGACAGCATTGGAGACCCGATTTTGTTTTTAGCATAACTTTTCGCTCGGGTGTCCGATTGAGGTGATTCAAAGTTCCACGTGAAGCTAAGAGGGAGTACTATCACTTCCAAGTTTTAGAAACATCTAAAATGCCCCAGATTTAAAGTTGTTTTGAATCAAAATGAGGGTAATTTTTAAAGGCAGAATTTTGCACATTTTGCTAGGATGATTGAGGTGAGTCCCAAGGAGGTCCTTTGGGTACCTTGGCCCTCAAGTATGCTGGGGGTACTTTGAGGCTTCCTGAAGTCCCTCGAGAAGTGGGAGTTTCCTTGAGTTTTGAAAAGTTTTGAGGTTACTTGTTGAGTAAGCAAGGAAACTAAGTTGCAAGCGAATATAACCAAGTGTCATGAGCTTGAGGTGTAAGTTTTAGAACCCTTGGCAACCTGGCAGTGTTGGAAATCATGGGGTTGTAAGGAGAGGCTTCAAATGCACCGAGGTTATGAGGTTTAATAACCTAGTTACATAGTTCTCACCACAATTCCCCTGCACAACAAAGTTAAGGAGAGGTTATATAATAAGTCAGGCGTAAGCTAAGGCTTACGAGGCACAAGTTGAGAGCTAGACTTGTGAGCCACGGAGTGACGACCGTGAGAAAGTCAGGCCTAAGGCTTATGAGGTACAAGTCGAGGGCTAGACTTGTGAGCCACAGAGTGAAGAAAGTAAGACAATTATGTGAGGAGTGGTCCTTCGGGATCCGAGCATGCATATCCATATATTTACATATATGAGAGGTCCCTCACACTGCGAGAGCCAGCAGAGAGTATGCATGAGTTATTTCATATCTGTCCACAGTTTTACTGTTGGTACATGAGGTTACCCCTTACTGAGAATCTTGGATTCTCACCCTTACTGTTTTGTTGTGCAGATACAGAAGGAGTTGGGCCGAGTGACCGTTGAGGGTTACTCTGGTAGTAGTTTTTGGTGCACAGGTAGAATACCTGAGTTTTGATGATTTTAGTACTTATTGTTGGTTGCTTGTTGGTCTTGCACAGTACTAACTAATTTGCTCATTGGTTACAGAGCCTAGTGCACATTGGACATAGTCAGGCATAGCTAGACCTAGTTGGGTCCAGAGGAGTCTCTAAAGCTCGCCACTGGGATTCACATCCAAGGTGGGAGTTAGTATGAGAAGATCTCAGTAGAGGATTTTGTATGTGTACATAGTACTCTAGTTGCCTCCTTAGTTATGAAATGAAGAGTCATGGACTCGAGGATTGCTTTCTGGGCGGGGGCATTAGCTACTATATGTATGAATGCTCACGCATGTTGCTATGTGTAGTTAACTCATATAAAGGTTGATTTGTATGCTTTGACTGCTCTACCTGTTTTATATGAAAAATTGTGGCCACATTAACATTTTATGGTTTTAAATAACCCGTCAAAGCATAAAGAGCATGCATATTGCATATTCTAGGATAATCAACTAGTGACATGGATTTAATCCACGCACATATCAATGAGTCCAACTGCAATCCGCCGTGAGACCAAGTTCTCACAGGTGTCCTGGGCAGGGGCCAGGGACGGCCGTGTCAGTTTTTGGTATCAGAGCCTAAGGTTTTCATTTCATAAGTTTTGGAGGCTAAGACTGAGATCTAGGTTGAAAGTCCATGTGCTAGGAAAGTTAGTACTGACCAACATCTGGGGAATGTTGTCTGGCTTTGGTTGCAGGTTGCTATGGTTGACACTAGGTCTGGAGGTGTAAGGGGAACTAGAGAACCTGGAGAAGGTTCTAGTGACCCAGTAATGGCAAGGCTGGATGAGATGTCCAGAGTATTACAGGGGTTAACTGAGACCATGACTTTGATGGCACAGAACATGACTACGATCATGACTGAGTTGTTCAGAAATTATGAGGACAGAGATGAAGTCCAGGAAGGAAATGATCCATATCAGGGTCAGGAGAGGCATGCTAAACCACAACAGATGCATAGAGCTCATGAACAAAGAAATCAAGTTCATGAAGAGGTAGTGGAACCAGAGGTGATGGAGGCCCCAAGGAGGGGAGATACTCCACATCAGATGAAGCTATTGGAGAAGTTTAAGGCCGTTGACCCACCTAGCTTTGATGGGATAGGTGATCCTGATAGAGCAGAGGACTGGTTATCTAGGATGAACAGGTTATTCTCCTATGGAGGCTATGAGTCTGAGTAGAGGATGATTTTGGTGCCTTTCTTTCTAAGAGGAAGGGCTAGGTTATGGTGGGATGATGTTATGGAAATGCTTAGGGAAAGTAATGGTACCAGACCAGAGCATAAACAGAAGGTGCTTAAGTGGTCTAACTTTGAAAAGAAGTTCAGATTGGAGTATGTCAGTGAAGCTGCACAGGATCAGATAAGGGTTCAATTTGAGAACTTAGTGCAGGGAGAAATGTCTGTAAGAGAATATGAGCAGCTCTTTAACTTACTTATTCGCTATGCTCCTTACATGGTGGGTAATGATGAGTTGAAGGCTAAGAAGTTTTGTCAAGGGTTGAAACCAATGCTCAGAAGGTACATGGCGATAGTGGATGTTAAAAACTATCGCCAGGTTGTTCAGAAGGCATTGACCTTAGAGAGGGAGTTTGATGACTCTAGAGCATCGACCAAAAAGATGGAGGTTGGGTCATCTAACCAAGGAAAGAGTGGTGGAAAGAGACCAATGGTTGAGAACCAAGGTCCATCCAAGAGGATTAAGTCTAGGATGTGTCCTAGGTGCAAACGGTTTCATGTTGGGAAACCGTGCACTGCGGGGACAGATATCTGTAATATCTGTGGCCAGAGAGGACATAGGGCGAGAGAATACCCCAGGGCGAGAGAATGCCCTAGGGCTCAACCGATGCAGGGTCCACCCAGGAACTTACCCCCTGTACCACTTGCCCTAGGAAACCGACCTGGTGTAGCCGCAGCAATAGTTCCGCCGAGGGTATTCACCCTGGCGAGTCAGATCACCAGAGAGCCAGCTGCTGTTCAAGGTATGTTTACTTTTCAGAATGGTAGTGTTAGAGTGCTTTTTGATACAAGAGCTACTCTTTCAGTGATATCTTCTACCTTGGTAGATAAGTGTAAATTGCAGCGAGAAATCTCAGATGAGTTGAGACTCATCAGGACTGCAGGGAAAGGTTTTATTGTAACCAACGAATTGGTTACGAGGTATCCCTTGCAGTTAGGGGACCATGATTTCTGCTGTGAGTTGTGGTAATAGAACTGAGGTCTTATGACCTAGTGTTGGGAATGGATTGGCTAAGTAAACATAAGGCACAAATTAACTATGTGAATCACTCAGTTGACATAACCGATGCTCTGGTAGCTAGAGTGACTTGCACAAGACGTTTAGCATCTAGTGCTAAGAGTTTGCACCTTAGACTTATGGATACCATCCCCGTAGTTATGGAGGAAGAGTATTACTCATTGAATGGGGTGGCCATAGAGGAGGAACTTAAAAAGATTTCGGTAGCCAATCAGTTTCCTGAGGTGTTTCCAGTAGAGTTACCTGGGTTACCACCCAAGAGAGAGACTGAGTTTACCATTCGTCTCCAGACAGGGGTTGAACCTATTTTGGTTCCACCTTATAGGATGTCAGCTCCTGAGATGGATGAGTTAAGGAAGCAGTTGGAAGAACTGCTAGAGAAAGGCTTTATAAGGCCTAGTGTGTCACCCTGGGGAGCCCCGGTGTTGTTTGTAAAGAAAAAGGATGGAACTTTTAGATTGTGCATCGACTATAGAAAGTTGAATGCAGTGACAATCAAGAATAAGTACCCGCTTCGCTTCCTAGGATCGATGATCTGTTTGACAGACTCAGAGGAGCGAGGATGTTTTCTAGGATTGACCTCCATTCTGGATATTTTCAGATTAGAGTTAAGGGGGAAGATATCCTGAAAACTGCCTTCAAGACGAGGTATGGACACTATGAGTATACAGTTATGCCTTTTGGTGTAACGAATGCTCCAGCGGTGTTCATGGAAGCAATGAATCGGATCTTTAAGCCATTTTTAGATCAGTTTGTTGAGGTTTTCATTGACGACATTCTGATATATTCACAGTCTACAACAGAGCATGAGGAGCACCTTAGGGAAGTTTTACAAGTGCTGAAGGATGATCAGTATTATGTAAAATTGTTTAAGTGTGAGTTTTGGTCCGAAAGGATTCAATTTCTAGGCCATATTATTAGTGCTCAAGGGTTGTCAGTTGACCCTGAGAAAGTTCAGGCAGTAGTTGAGTGGAAGAGGCCAACTACAGTTACAGAAGTTCGGAGTTTCTTGGGCTTAGAAGGCTACTATAGGCGATTCATATGGAAATTCTCTGTGATAGCTACACCTTTGACAGCCTTGACCAAGAAGACTCATAAATTAGAATGGACACAGAAATGTGAGGAGGCTTGCATGAAGTTGAAGGAAAAGTTGACTAATGCACCAATACTTGTCTTACCGGATCAGAACAAGGCTTTTACAGTGTATACTGATGCTTCAGGTTCTGGTTTGGGTTGTGTATTGATGCAGGATAGTCAGGTTATTGCATATGGTTCGAGACAACTGAGACCTAATGAGTTAAGTTACCCGGTCCATGATCTCGAACTAGCAGCAGTAATCTTTGCATTGAAATTGTGGAGGCATTATTTGATGGGGAGATCGTTCAGAATCTTTACTGATCATAAAAGTTTGAAGTATTTATTTACTCAGAAAGATCTGAACATGAGGCAACGGCGATGGATTGAGTATATCAAGGATTATGATTGCTCAATCGAGTATTGTGCTGGAAAAGGGAATGTAGTAGCAGACGCATTGAGCAGGAAGTACACGGGAGTGATCCTATCTAAGGATCAGGCTACGAGTTCCTCTGAAGGAACAGCAGGGGATTGTTTCTCAGTTTTGCATGAGTTATGGCAAGACCGAGAGAAGTCCCTAGTCTACACTCTAGAAGTCCAGACAGCTTGGTTAGTCAGAGTCAGAGAAGCTCAGATGAAGGATCCGTTACTGAAGAAGATTTCAGGTGAAGCTAAGTCTGGTACTGTGAAGAAGGAGTTTAGATACAAGGATGGAATACTACACTATGGTGATCGACTCTATGTACCGAATGTTGAGGGACTTAGGCAACAAGTCCTACAGGAGGCACATAGTAGTACTTTGAGTATTCACCCTGGTGTTAGTAAGATGTATCACGATTTGAAGACGCATTTCTGGTGGCCAAGATTAAAGAGGGATGTGGCAAAACATGTGACAATGTGTTTAACATGCCAAATGGTGAAAGCAGAACATCAGAAACCGGTGGGTACACTTCAGAGTTTACCTTTGCCAGTGAGGAAGTGGGGATCCGTTACTATGGATTTCCTAGTTAGGTTACCAAATACCCGGAGTCAACATGATGCAATTTGGGTAATAGTGGACCGACTGACAAAGTCAGCTCACTTTATACCTATTAAGATTTCCTATACTTTGGAAAAGTTGGCTCAGTTGTATCTCAAGGAGATAGTGAGACGCCACGGGATTCCAGATCAGATTATATCTGATAGAGATCCACGATTCACGTCGAGGTTCAGGAATGCTTTCCAGAAGGAATTGGGGAGCAAGGTCAGTCTTAGTACTGCTTTTCATTCCCAGACTGATGGGCAGTCTGAGAGAGTGATTCAAACTTTGGAGGACATGCTACGCATGTGTGCTATTGATTTTAAAGGTGATTAGGATCAGCACCTACCGCTGATCGAGTTTGCTTACAATAACAGTCATCAAACTGTTATTGATATGGCACCATATGAGGCTCTGTAGGGGAGGAGATGTATGACCCCCCATTGTTGGGCAGATTCTGCAGATAAGGTAGTCATTGGTCCAGAGGTCATAGCTGATACCACAGCTAAGATCAAGTTAATCCAGCAAAGGATTAAGGCAGCCAATGATCGGCAAACCAAGTATGCAAACTTGAGGAGAAGAGATTTGAGTTTTGAAGTTGGGGACAAAGTACTTTTGAAAGTGTCTCCAATGAGAGGAGTTAGCCGTTTTGGGCAAAGGGGCAAGTTGGCTCCTAGGTATATTGGACCATATGAGATATTGGAGAAGATAGGCAAAGTTGCTTATCGGTTGGCATTGCCACCTAATTTGTCCCAAGTGCATGATGTGTTCCACGTGAGTCTACTTAGAAAATGCACAGTGGAACCGGGACAAGTAATTAGTCCTTCAGTGATACCCATTCAGGGAGACTTGACCTACGAGGAGAAACCCGTTCAGGTACTTGATAGGCAAGTCAAGAAGTTAAGGACTAAGTGGATTCCTATGGTTAAGATCTTATGGTCTAACCATAGTGAGGGAGAGGCTACATGGGAGACAGAACAGGATATGCTGAAAAGATATCCTGATGTCTTTCCGGAGTTGCAACGGAATTTGGGGGACCAAATTCCAGAAGGAGGGGAGAATGTTATGGACCTCCTAGTAGTTAGCACTCCCGAGAGAGGTAAAATGTTCTAAATTAAGTTTAGAACTTTAATTTCAAGTTTACAAAGCTAGAATAAAGGAGTTACAAAAATTCACTAAGTTCCAAGGAGGTTTAAGCACTAGATGAGGAGCAGGGGCAAAATGGTAATTTTGCATCCTGAGTAACCGGGCGGGGTCCCGAGTGTTTTAAGTTAAGTTTTGTAACTTAACCTTTAACCTTAACTCAAACTTGAAACAATAACAAGAATTAATCAAGAAATGAGCATGTGTTAAAAGATGGGGGTTTATGTGTTTAAGGGTTGTAACTTGGATGGCTTAAGGGGTTGAGTGAGGGTTTAAGAAGGGAAAGGTGGCTAATGGCTGCCATAACCACGTTTTCCCCTCTCAAGCACTCATTTCTCTCTCAATTCAAGCTAGAAATCAAGTGATCTTGATTCCTAGAGTTGCCATCCAAGGATACCAACCAAGAGGAACTTGTTTCAAGCTAGAAAACAAGGTTTGGAGGCTTGGAAGCATGATTTCTCTACTCCCCTATTTTTGATACGTGGTAAGCATTGTGTTCTTGGTTAATTCTATGTTATTTGAGTGAATTGAGGCTTGGGTTTTGGTTAGAGAGGAAGATTGTGATGTTTGGTGCTTTGGTTTTGATTGGAACTTAGGTGAGGATTTCTTGCACTTGGTTGCTTGAAAAGAGGAGTGATTCTAGCTTGTATCTTGGAGTTGAGGTAAGGGAGTAGTGTTTTTAAGCTTGAACAATGCTTGTGGCTTGAGTTTGTTGTAAGAAATTGATTGAAATTAGCCATAGCATTGAGTATGAGTTTTGGTTGAATTGTGGTGAACTATGAGGTTTGAGGAAGATTTGATGATGTTATAGAGCATCATTAATGGCATTGTGATAGTTGGTTATGTTCCTTGCAACATGAACTATGTGTGTGTGAAGTTTGGTGGCTTTTTATGCATGTTTGATATGTGTACTAAGTAGCCAAAGGTCATAGCAGCAAAATGCGTGCCAATTCTGCAGTTTCACAGAATGGCGACGCGTTGCCAAGAGGTACCTATAATTGGTGACGTGTCACCAATTGGAAAAAGGATCACAGAACGTCGACAACTGTGGCGACGCGTCGCCACGGTTGACGACGCGTTGTGAAGACAGCATTGGAGACCCGATTTTGTTTTTAGCATAACTTTTCACTTGGGTGTCCGATTGAGGTGATTCAAAGTTCCACGCGAAGCTAAGAGGGAGTACTATCACTTATGAGTTTTAGAAACATCTAAAATTCCCCATATTTAAAGATGTTTTGAATCAAAATGAGGGTAATTTTTAAAGGCAGAATTTTGCACATTTTGCTAGGATGATTGAGGTGAGTCCCAAGGGGGTCCTTTAGGTACTTTGGGCCTCAAGTATGCCAGGGGTACTTCAAGACTTCCTGAAGTCCCTCGAGAAGTGGGAGTTTCCTTGAGTTTTGAAAAGTTTTGAGGTTACTTGTTGAGTAAGCAAGGAAACTAAGTTGCAAGCGAATATAACCAAGTGTCATGAGCTTGAGGTGTAAGTTTTAGAACCCTTGGCAACCTGGCAGTGTTGGAAATCACGGGGTTGTAAGGAGAGGCTTCAAATGCACCGAGGTTATGAGGTTTAATAACCTAGTTACATAGTTCTCACCACAATTCCCCTGCACAACAAAGTTAAGGAGAGGTTATATAATAAGTCAGGCGTAAGCTAAGGCTTACGAGGCACAAGTCGAGGGCTAGACTTGTGAGCCACGGAGTGACGCCCGTGAGAAAGTAAGAAAATTATGTGAGGAGTGGTCCTTCGGGATCCGAGCATGCATATCCATATATTTACATATATGAGAGGTCCCTCACACTGCGAGAGCCAGCAGAGAGTATGCATGAGTTATTTCATATCTGTCCACAGTTTTACTGTTGGTACATGAGGTTACCCCTTACTGAGAATCTTGGATTCTCACCCTTACTGTTTTGTTGTGCAGATACAGAAGGAGTTGGGCCGAGTGACCGTTGAGGGTTACTCTGGTAGTAGTTTTTGGTGCACAGGTAGAATACCTGAGTTTTGATGATTTTAGTACTTATTGTTGGTTGCTTGTTGGTCTTGCACAGTACTAACTAATTTGCTCATTGGTTACAGAGCCTAGTGCACATTGGACATAGTCAGGCATAGCTAGACCTAGTTGGGTCCAGAGGAGTCTCTAAAGCTCACCACTGGGATTCACATCCAAGGTGGGAGTTAGTATGAGAAGATCTCAGTAGAGGATTTTGTATGTGTACATAGTACTCTAGTTGCCTCATTAGTTATGAAATGAAGAGTCATGGACTCGAGGATTGCTTTCTGGGCGGGGGCATTAGCTACTATATGTATGAATGCTCACGCATGTTGCTATGTGTAGTTAACTCATATAAAGGTTGATTTGTATGCTTTGACTGCTCTACCTGTTTTACATGAAAAATTGTGGCCACATTAACATTTTATGGTTTTAAATAACCCGTCAAAGCATAAAGAGCATGTATATTGCATATTCTAGGATAATCAACTAGTGACATGGATTTAATCCGCGCACATATCAATGAGTCCAACTGCAATCCGCCGTGAGACCAAGTTCTCACAGGTGTCCTGGGCAGGGGCTAGGGACGGCCGTGTCAGAACGCCCCCATCTTCTCATGTTGCTTCTGAAGCTCAGATTCCATGGTAATAAGCATGAGGCATGCAACATCCAAAGCATCATTAGAATGCCTCTTATGAGCATCCATTTCAGCTCTTGGAGCAGTGGCTGCAGGCTCATTCAGAATGGGCTGCTCTACGACACAAGCCTTTCTCTCTTGTTTGAGGACTATCCTCAAGTTTCGGTACCATTTGAGAAAGTTGGTCCCATTCAGTTTTTCCTTCTCAAGGATCGATCACAACGAAAGTGTCGATGTGTTTTGTGCCATGGTTATCTACAACAGTAAATATGCAGTGTAAGAATCATGTACTTTAATTCATTTGATAAAGACTTTTATTAAACGATACTCCCACTATTTTCCTCAAAATAATTACCCTCGATATTATTTCGAAACACCTCCGCGCTAAGGTTTTCTAGTGGGCCAAGATCCATATTTGACCACAACCTGAGTCAACTTTGGCTTTTCTCTCAAGTTACAGCTATTTAGGTAGGCAACTCTTTGCCAATTGCATCTTATGCAACTCTTGGATAGTTGGGTGAACAACACTTGTCCAAGCTCATCTCATGAACTTAAGCCCAACTCTATGCCTCTAAGTCCCTAATCCTATTAGGATGACTTAGTTAAGTCGAACCCAAAGTTAGCAGTTTGGATATCACTATTATCCCATCGCGCCTTACCAAGATGAACATAGGTGCTTTGCTTTGGCAAACCCACCTAATGTTGATCAAAGTCTTGACGAGTGCCAACATTTGGAAGGCATCACATTTAATGACTTAATATTTGTTTGAGGGATTTTTTTCTTTTGATCTCACCAATTTGTTATCTCCGGTTGTTTTATACATGCATCACATACAAATATAAAACATGCATCTCATGCTTACAAGAAATAAACGTGACATGGTTATAGCCCAAACTATGCGATATTCTCAAGCCAATGAGAATATCATAAAAGCCTAAGAAAAGAAAAGAGTCTTCACAAGCTCCTTCTCTTCCTTTCTTGGTTGCCTTTTGTTGTCACCTCCTTGGACATACCACCTTGGATGATCCTTGGACATACTACCTTGGATGATCCCATAATGCACGATTACATCAATAATAGAAACCTTGAGTTACATTCGAGGGGAGTAAGGTGAGAAGAGAATGTACAATGAGAGTGATAAGAAAAGGCACGACTCGTAGGCCGTATTTACAAGTACAACCAATAAAGGCCTATAACCATGCACCATGCTTCAAACACCAATCAGCATATCATGTCAAATCTCATTCAACAAAAATGCATGTGAATTTTCGCGCATTGATTAACCAGTTTTTATTTATGTGGCGCTTCACATACGGCGGTCCCGCTGGCCGGTCAGCGGGTGGTGGTTCCTAATCCGAACAGGCCAGTCTTACAATTGCTTAGCCCGAAATCTTCTATTTTGACCAAGTAGGCACCCGAGACTCCTCCATTCGAGCCACCAAAAATACCTTACTTTCGGTGCCCGAATTGGCCGAATTCGAACAAAAGCTAGGGTTTTTGCAACTATTGCAAGAATCCTAATCCATATAGGTATCTCATACCTATCAATTTTGGGTTAATGTCATTAACCAATTTGTGTCGTTTCTTCATATATCTCATATGTTCATTACGAATTCCAGTTTCATGCATCATGAATCAATCCAATTAATCATGGCCAAAAAGCATCCGAACACATAGCATCATGCAATTCAACACCCAAACCCGATTTAGGGTTTCACCAGTAGCTCTGATACCATTGTTGGGTTTTGGGAGCCAAACAGCGCAGCGGAATTTAACCGAAACCCTCCAAGATCCAAGTAAAATGGGGTAAACCGAGTGTTAAAAAATTTTCATACCTAATTTTTTATTGAGATCTCTCACTCAATTGTAGAGTTGAATCACAAAACCTGAACAGCTGATGTGTTCAGGCTCTCTATGGTATCCACATGAGCCTCTCGGGATCACCATGCCTCCACCACGTCCCGGCATATGCGTTTCTCTTACGCTCGCAGTGCTAGTTTGCGTCCTCCAAGAAATTGCAAGAGAAGAGTGTGGCTGTCCTTTTCGGACGCTAGGGCAAAGAGATCTGCGAATTTCTCAGTTAAAAGTTGTATTTATAGTGAGACTCAACTTCCAGGCCTAATGGGTTTCAAAGCCCTAATTCAATTAGGATTTAATTTTGGGCTTAATAACGGCTTAACTCTTGGGCCCATTTTTATTACGAAATTAAAGTGAAACCATAACCCAAATAATTAGCCCATGCACTCTAATGATCCAAATAGCTCTATGTGTGCGACCCAATAGGCTCTTGCCATGTTGGCAATGATCATAAATCACATTTATGATCATAAGCAATGAGCGGTGTCTAGCAACACATCATTGCTACCCAAGTGACAAGATTGTCGGTGAATCGACTAAACCTTTATGATCATCATTGATATATGCCAGTGTCCCTTTGTCCAAGATATCAAGACTAAGCACGAGACATGGAATGTGTCACTCTCATATAGCCCAATCTTTGGTTTCTTGATTACCGAGTAGACCAACTTAAACTGATGACATTGATATCATATATTAACTCATCCGAGCATGGCCATGCATTTTCTAAGTCTCACTCTATCAAGGGGCCCGAAGATATCACTATTGTTACATAGGAGGGACAAATCCCATGTTGATGATACAAATCCCTCCGCATGATATGTGACATACCTAATGACCTCCTTCAAGTTCTCTCAGTTATGAGCAACAAAGGAAAGTATCAAAGTATGTGACTCACATGTAGGGAACCTTGATGATCTTAGGTCGAAGGACTACATATACCACGATCATTATGAGAATCACTTATGACACTCATATAACGATCCATGTAGTGTTCTCATGGTGGGTCGGTCCCGTACACAAGTTCTCCAACTTGTACCCATATGTAGACTACATATCTCATAATAGTCTCCACATATGCTAGTCGTTATGTATTATTGGAACCCGCTCCACAATAATACTAGAACAGGGACGTGTAAGAATATCATTATTCTAGGGTTACGATTATGTTTGTTAAGTTACGCAGAAATAAAGCAACAAACATAATTGATGGATTAATGCCTTAATAAAATATCATGACTGAATGTGCAAAAATACAATCATCTCATGATTGGCTTTTGAGCACAACAGTAACATCTAGCAACACATCATTGCTACCCAAGTGACAAGATTGTCGATGATTCAACTAGACCTTTGATAGCGAAAGTGCTATCACCCTGACCACCTACCGACCATGGGAAAAAGATAGCCAAACACCCAAGGTCTGCGACCTCGGAAAGGACTCCGGAGTAAAGGAAGTCATACACCTGTGGCATATGACCTCGGTAGCTCACCAAAACCAGCTTCGGGAACCAGCGTATCGCCTTCTTAGGGACGATGACCAAACCAACTTCAAGGGAGAAGGACCGACCACCCTCCATGGGAGAAAGCCCCCCGAAGATGGAACTGCCGGAGTACCAGCCTGACTCCGGGAGAAGTCCCCTCATCTTGAAGTAAGACATCGACTAGAGGGACCTCAGTTGTACGAGAAGAGCAATTAAGGAGTCTCTGACACTCCAGTCACTTACGTCTCTCATACGCCACCTTCAGGCACACTCTGGCACACCATCATAGTCTGATGTCCTGTCATGAAGGGCTATAGCTCATGGCCCGAGGAGCCTACAGGTGGCTAGGGTCTTCCACACCTGGAAGTACACCATCCGACCATACACGTGTCGAACACGTGTCATAATCTAAAGGGGTCACCCCCTTTCCTTTATAAAAGGAAAATGGTCACAGAAATGGGGGGTTGGGCTCTCTTCTGGAGGAGAAAGAAGGGACAGAAAGGCTGGAAAACGGAGGACGCTCTCCTCTCTCCACCTGAAGACTCTTCCCTCCAGCCCTCAGATGGATCTCCGCCAGGCAAGCACCTCTTGTGCTTATTACTATGCCATTCTCTCTCTCTAAGCACTGATTTGGGCGTCGGAGGTTCCCCCCTGGAAAATGACTCCGGGGGCCTCCTAACCCTTGTTTTCTGAGTGTTTCAGCCAGGTCCACCTGAGGAACCACTCCTCCGGGCTCTCCCCCGCACCGGAGGTACCTCCCATCCTCACCTACCACGGGACCAAGAAGCTGCCGACCATCCTCTAAGGCGATCCGCCTTGGATGCCTTCCTCTCCCACCTCGGGGACCCCCTGCTGCCCACATAGTGGAGATGCTGGCTCTGCCTAACCGGACCACATCAGATGCTGGCTCTGCACGAACAGCATCAACCTTTATGATCATCATTGATATATGCCATTGTCCCTTTGTCCAAGAAATCAAGACTAAGCATGACACATGGAATGTGTCACTCTCGTATAGCCTAATATTTGGTTTCTTGATTACCGAGTAGACCAACTTAAACTGATGACACTGATATAGTATATCAACTCATCGGAGCATGGCCGTACATTTTCTAAGTTTCACTCTATCAAGGGGCCCGAAGATATCACTCCCGTTACATAGGAGGGACAAATCCCATCTTGATCATACAAATCCCTCCACATGATATGTGACATACCCAATGACCTCCTTCAAGTTCACTCAGTTATGAGCAACAAAGGAAAGTATCAAAGTATGTGACTCACATGTAGGGAACCTTGATGATCTTAGGTCGAAGGACTACATATACCATGATCACTATGAGAATCACTTATGACACTCATATAATGATCCGTCCAGTGTTCTCATGGTGGGTCGGTCCAGTACACAAGTTCTCCAACTTGTTCTCATATGTAGGCTACATATCTCATATTAGTCTCCACATATGCTACTCATTATGTATTATTGCAACCTGCTCCACAATAATACTAGACCAGGCAGATTTAAGAATATCATTATTCTAGGGTTACAATTATGTTTGTTAAGTTACACAGAAACAAAACAACAAACATAATTGTTGGATTAATGCCCTAATAAAATATCATGACTCAATGTGCAAAAATACAATCATCTCATGATTGGCTTTTGAGCACAACACTAACATATGCTTTGTTTAGACAGGTGTCACCTGTCTGCCCTTTAGTGTTATCGAGATACCCAACCTCTTTACTTTTCCTGCCATAGGCTAGTGGACCGTCACGTCTTGAAACTAGGCGTGTTAGTCTGGAGCAGTGCAGCCGGGTTTTCAAAATGTTAGAAAATGCGTCCAAGTTTCTTGTGATGGGTGAGACGTGGTAGGTGCTGGTTGGGATGGGTACGTCTTTTCGCGCGCAAGGGGCAATTATGGCAATGTTTTGCCTTCGCGCAGCAATTATGACGCCCTTCCAGCTACCCTTCCTCGATCTATTAAAGCCTCCTCCTGTCATACTCCTCATTTGTTTTTCTTTGCTCTTACTTTGCTCTCGTCTGCTCTTGTGCCTTCTCTCCCTTTTTTGCGGCGGTATTAACGGCGGCGCTTCTTTCGGCCACCTTTCACGACGGCGTCCACAAACCCTGACTTCGGCGAGACTTTTGGTGGGTTCTGACTCTAGAGATCCTTCAGTTTCTGCTTTTCTTTTAGGTTCCCGAAGTCATTTTTCTTCTTTTCGAAGTCTCTTTTTTTGGCCAACCATGTCTTCGCCTATTCCCGAGAGCTGGTAGCCTCTTATGTCTCACCCTTGCTGCTCCACTTCTGAGAAATTAGAGAAGTGGATAGCCAAATTTTTCCTTCCCTCCTACGCCAGCACAAGGTTACCCCACCTCGGCCACTTTAGCTTTATGAACCGAGACGACGAGGTTACCATTTTTCAAGCCCAACTGAAGGCCGGACTTCAGTTTCCTCCGTCGAAGATGATTTGTGACTTCTGCAAATTTCATGGCATAGCCGTGAATCAACTTCCTCCTAACTCTTACTGCTATTTTAATGCCTTTCTCTGCATGTGTGGGGTCTTCGGGGTAGAACCCCATTTTATCCTGTTCATACAGTATTACAAGCTCTATCCAGTTCCGAAGGCTGGCTTTTATTTCACGCTACCTCGGGGATTTACGAGCAAAAAATTCATGTTCACCTTCACTACCAAAGATAGTTGGTGAGGGTGGCAAAAGAAGTTCTTTTTCCTGAAGGTGGCGGAGGCCTGCTCGTATGTTCCGACTAAGTGGGCTCGGGGAAAGCTGGAGATGGATGTCGTTGATCCCAGAAAGTTGCTAACTCCCGAGTTGGCGGCGAGGTTTGAGGACTTCGACAGACGTATCCCAGCTGTCGTCGACTGGGATGCCGAGGTCCCTCCACGCTTTCTCTAGCCATTCCCCATCCTGTGGAAGCTCATGACCGAGGAGGTTCTTCGGGAGTTGGGGGTAGTTAAGGAGCATAAGATGGATCTCGGCATGCCAGCTGCTACTACCGAGGGGAAGGACTCTTGGCTAGTGAAGCTCCTTCGAAGCGAGCTCACTTACGAAGCCTTTTTTGAAAGTAAGTTTCCTTTCAAAGTTTTCAGCATAAGTGCCTGTCCGGACTCACACTGATGTTTTCCCTCTTTTTTAGAGATGGGTGACGAGTCTACTGCCTACTATAAATCTCTCTTCCTTGGTCAGGCCGACAAAGGAGAACAAACGAAGAAAGGCGTCTCTAAGAGGCACATGACTACTGGGGGCAGATGGACTTTGGTCAAGAAGGTGAAGCAGGACACCCTTCTTCCACCCCCGGAGGATGCGGCGGAGGTCGGCGGTGACATTGCAACTTCCACCAAGCCTTAAACTCCCGCCGAGCCTGAAACTGCAGCTGAGATTCCTGTCGGGGTGGTCGTTGTTCCTGCTTCGTTGAGTCCCACCACGTCGGTGGATCTTTTGGGCTCTTTGGTAGGGAGTCACTCTGCCGAGGAGTTGCAAAAACGCCGAAGGGATAAAGGCAAAGATATTCTTGCCGACGTGGAGGAGGTTCGGGACTCCGATGATGACGATGCTGAGGTTGTGCCTGGTTTGTTTCTTACCCCTTTTTAATACTCGTATCCTCATAACTTGTATAGTTAAGGAGTTTTGTCTGACTTACGCTTTCAAATTTTCAGAGGATCTAGCACCCTTAGCTTGGATGGATGAGCATGCCCGAAGGCGGGCTCTGCGGGATTCCCACATCCAGAAGGACAAAGTCCCAAGGGAACCGTTCTGGTCTTTCATGGAGGACATGAACCTGTTCTCCGAGGATTGCCGGGAAATGGCTCCCGAGATGGCGAGGTGCGTGCTCACTCAGGCTTCCTTCAAGGCAGTTGCCGAGGAGTGTGCCTCCGAGGATACCCTTGCCGCTAAGATTTATAAGCATGCTACCCAGGTAGTTCTTCAGGCCTCTTCATTTTTCTTCCCACTTTTTGTCTAAGTGTTTTGGCTTTCCTTGTGTAAATTTCACTAAGTACCTTCTTTTTTGTAGCTCCTGGGGTATAGTGAATACCTTCGAGCTTGGGCAGCAAAGTAGTGTTCGGTCCGAGCTTGGGCTGAAGATAAACTAGAGAAGGCCAAGGTCTTCTGTGCTAACTCGATTGTGACGAACACCGAGTTGAGCCGAATAGCCAAGGAGAGGGTTGCCAAGCTTCAGGAGGAATTCTTGAAGGGCCAAAGGAGCTCTTGAAGGATTTCTCCAAGAAGATGTCGGACCTTGGTGAGAAGGTTGTGAGCTTATGCTCGGCCAACGAGGCCATTCAGAAGGAGAAAGAGGAAGAGGCAGCTCTCCTGACGAAGGCTCTTGCTGACAACGCCGAACTTCAAGCCAAGGTTGACTCGCTGAAGAAGGATTCAAAGAAGAAGAAGAACATAAAGGAGCTGGAGAAGGAGGTTGCAGATCTTTGGAATGAGGTTTCGGATCTTCAGAATGAGGCGGATGACTTGGACATAGAAAAAGACAAAGCCGTTCAGGCGACGAAGGTTGCTTTTCAGGACGGCTTCTGCCTAGCTCGTCACTAATTTCTGAAGAAATATCTAGACCTCGACCTTTCCTTCTTGGCTGCCCTGGATATTCCTGAGGGTCCTTAGTGGACAAGGTCAAAAGTTGAGCTCCTCAACCTGCCATTTTCCCCTCCTCCTGCACTGAAGGCGGCAGCCAAAGGCACAGGAGCCGGAGCTTCCCATGACGCCGGGGTCCTTTAGATATTCTAAGGCCTTTGGCTTCTTCTCTTTTCTTTGTTTTTTTCTTCTTGTAACCTTCTCCTTGTACCAAGACCTTCTTCAATGAATTTTCCTTCATAATTTGGTTAAGTCTTTTGACCAATTTTTTGTTTCCTAGTTGCCCTAACCACTTTCTGTTAGGGGACTTCGGAGAAGTACACTTTGCTTGTTTCATCGGCCAACCTTCGAGTAAATGTTTGTTGTTGGCGAAGTTCCCTTAGGCAAAATTTAGCCTGCCTTCGTTGGCGGTATTCGATAGAATTCACCTTTTTTTGGGCATATAACCCAACCAACTTCAGAAGGAAAACGTGACCTTCGGGAGCGTGTGCTTCACTTTGTTCGGTGAGTACTTTCAGATAAGGGAAAAATTCTGTACTTAGAGAAATTTCTCACTTGTACAATTTCTCATCTAAAATTCTCTAAGTATAGAATTTCTTTAAGGTATCCGAGTGCCATGCATTCTTCAGTTTTCCTCATTCGGTGTCGCCAAGCTTGTATACTCCCTTTCGGACCTTGTCTAGGACCACATAAAGCCCTTTCCCTTTTGGCCGAAGTACCCCATGGGACGGTTTTTGGGGTTCAAACTCAGCCTTTCTGAGAATGAGGTCTCTATTCGTTATTGCTTTTGGCCTATCATGCAGGATTGTGCCCATGGCCACATTTTGCTGAAAGGCCCTTTTTCTGAGCTCGGCCATTCCTCTGTGTTCGTCAACTAGGTCAAGCTTACTTCTCAACCCAAGGTCATTTCCTCTTTCGTCGAACACTTGTATTCTAACTGATGGCCATACTATTTCAACAGGGATAATGGCCTCTGTACTGGAGATAAGTGAGAAAGGTGTCTCCCCCATGGCCCCTCGGGGAGTTGTCTGATAACTCCTTAGTACAGTAGGAAGTTCTCCTAGCCATTTTTCCTTTGCTTCTTTTATAATCACTCTTTTATAGTTCTGTTGGCTACCTCTACTTGTCTATTGCTCTGGGCCTGAGCTAGTGGGACGAAGTGCGTTTTTATTCTGAAATTGGTGACGAATTCTTGGAATCCCTTGTCCATAGACTGAGAACCATTATCGGCCATTATCACCGTCGGTATGCCAAATCTGCATATCGTTCTTCCAGATGAACTTTTGTATATCTTTTGCTCGAATGGTCGCTAGGGGTCCTGCCTCGTTTCGCTTAGTGAAGTACTCCACAGAACTTCACTCCTTCGGGTGCTGTCGGGAGTGGCCCGGTGAGGTCTATGCCCCATACTGCAAAGGGCCAAAAGTAATCTTCTGGGGTTACCCACTCCGAAGCCAGCCTTAGGGTGCTGTCGTGTCTTCTTCAACCCTTTTCAAACTTCCTGGACGAATTTTCATGCACCATTTTTACCAATACATCTCTATAATGGACTTGCGTACCCTTGCCTGTATAATTCCTCTTTAATTAGGGAATATCATCCGAAACATCTTTGTACTTTTCACCGCTTCATGAGGATTTTTGGTACTCTTTAGTTGTGAGATACCTCTTTGTAGGATCTTTCCTCCCTTTGTCCGAGGTTGCTGTACCCAGCGTTGCCATGCCCGGATGGCCCAACACTTTGGTAACCAAATTTGATGGCTTTGGTGGCCTCCTTGCCCTCGGGGCCCCGATGGGCAACTCCAGTGCCCTGCTGTTCTGCGCTTAGGATTTCTTCGACAGGGATTTTCCACTCTAGATCTACCTTTGCTTGGTCTCCCTCGTTGGTTTCAACATTTTCCATTTCTGGGGTTTTGGCAATGAAGTTTGCCAGTGCTTGGGCTTTTATTGCCCTTCTAGGCTCACACGTGATGTAGTACGCTCCGAGTTCGATCCACCATTTTGATAGTCTTCCCGAATGCTCTACTCTTTTTTATGACATCGCGCAGAGGCGTGTCACTCGGGATAGTGATAACGTGTCCTAGGAAGTAGAGTCACAGCCTTCTGCCTGCAAGTACCAAGTCATAGACGACCTTTCGGGGCAATAGGTATTTGACTTTGTTGCCGAGGAGATGATGACTTTTCTTCGGGTGCAGAACTCCTTCGACGGGGAGGTCTGGGTCATGTTGACCCTGTTTTTCCCATAGGTCGCGTTCCGAGGGGTATGCTTCCCGTTGAGGACTCATCTCATTAATCTCCACTTCCCCAAACTCCTGTGAGTTGACATGGGACTCTTCTCCTGATGAGGTACTGATGAGGAGAGCTTTCAGCCCGAATTTGGCTGCGGCCATCTTCGGTCTAACTGCTGTGTCATTTTGGCCACGACAGAGTGTGGGAACTCGGGCAGGAAGGCCATGGTAATAGTTAGAGTACGTTCGTCCTCGGGCAGGGAAGTCCCTGCTGCAGTTGTTCGATTGCCAGTTGAACCTCTGGCATGGACGGGGAGCTCGGATGTCCCTTGTCCTTAGAACGCTGAGTTTCAACAATGACAACCTGGGAGTCTTTCCCACAGACGGTGCCAAATGATGCCTATCAGCATCATCTCCACTATGTGTCATGGTGAATGCGGCAGGGACTTCAGGATGTGCAGGCAAGTCCTGAAAGAAGGTGCTCTATGTGGATCAACTGTGATGCCCAGCAGCATTTTCGTGTGGCAGGCACGGTGAAGCCGAGGACTTCCGGTATGGGAGAGAGCCTGAAAAGGGGATTCCTCCGAACGACCTGCCTGAAACAGTCAGAAAACAGGGGTTAGGAGGTCCCCGGAGTCTTTTTCCGAGAGGAGCCTTCGATGCGCAAGTTAGTGCTTTGAGAGGTGGAGAGAGAGTAGTAAGCGCAAGAGACTTTTGCCTGCCATGTTTTCCTGGGGGCTGAAAGCAGAGGATTTAAGGCCGAGAGACGAGAGAGATCCAGCCCTCCTCCCGCCTGAGACCATTCCCCTGATATATATAAAATGGGGTGAGCCCTTCGGATTGTGACACGTGTATGGACGGATGTCATCCGCACTTCTGGACGTGGGGGCCTTAGCTGCCTGTAGGCTCCTCGGGCCATGAGCTGTGACAAGCGTAGCCCTACATGACAGGACGTGGGCAATGGCGGCGTGTCCGAGTGCATATGAGGGCGGCGTGCAGGGTGTGCGGGCGGAATGTCAGAGACTCCTTGATGGCTCTTGCCATACCTCTGAGGTCCGCTTGGTTGATGTCTCCCTTCGGGGTGAGGGGCCTTTTCCCGAAGTCAGACTGGTACTTCGGGGTATTCACTGGCTCCATAGTTAGTCCTTCGGGCGACTTTCTCCTACAGAAGGTAGCTGGTTCTTATCCCCCGAAGCTGGCTCGGTCGCCTTCTCGAGGGAGGCGATATGCTAGCTTCCCGAAGTTGGAATTGGCGGGTTACCGATGTCGTGTACCTCAGGTGTCAGGTGACCAGAACGATAGCACTTTTGCTATCAGCAGCAAAATTTTTGGTTGAGATCTCTCACTCAACCGTAGAGTTGAATCACAAATCCTGAACAGTTGACGTGTTTAGGCTCTTTATGGTATCCACACGAGCCTCTCAGGATCACCACGCTTCCACCGCATCCCGGCAGATATGTTTCTATTGCGCTCACAGTGCTAGGTTACGTCCTCCAAGGAATTGCAAGAGAACAGTGCGGCTATCCTTTTGGGAGGCTAGGGCAAGGAGATATGTGAATTTCTCACTAAAAGTTGTATTTATAGTGAGACTCAACTTCTAGGCCTAATGGGTTTCAAAGCCCTAATCCAATTAGGCTTTAATTTCAGGCTTAATAATGGCTCAACTATTGGGCCCATTATTAATACAAAATTTTTGTGAAACCAAAACTCAAATTATTAGCCCATGCACTGTAATGATCCAAATAGCTCTATGTGTGCGACCCAATAGGCTCTTAGCATGTTGGCAATGATCATAAATCACATTTATGATCATAAGCACTGAGCGGTGTCTGGCAAAACATCATTGCTACCCAAGTGACAAGATTGTCGTGATTCGACTAAACCTTTATGATCATCACCGACATATGCTATTGTCCATTTGTCCAAGATATCAAGACTAAGCACGAGACATGGAATGTGTCACTCTTGTATAGCCCAATCTTTGGTTTCTTGATTACCGAGTAGACCAACTTAAACTAATGACATTGATTTTGTATATTAACTCATCTGAGCATGGCCATGCATTTTCTAAGTCTCACTCTATCAAGGGGCCCGAAGATATCACTCCCATTACATAGGAGGGACAAATCCGATCTTGATCATACAAATGCCTCCACATGATATGTGGCATAGCCAATGACCTCCTTCAAGTTCACTCAGTTACGAGCAACAAAGGAAAGTATCAAAATATGTGACTCACATGTAGGGAACCTTGATGATCTTAGGTCGAAGGACTACATATACCATGATCACTAAGAGAATCACTTATGACAGTCATATAATGATCCATGTAGTGTTCTCATGGTGGGTCGGTCCACTACACAAGTTCTCTAGCTTGTACCCATATGTAGACTACATATCTCATATTAGTCTCCACATATGCTATTATTATGTATTATTGCAACCCGCTCCACAATAATACTAGACCAGGGACATTTAAGAACATCATTATTCTAGGGTTACAATTATATTTATTACGTTACATAGAAACAAAACAACAAACATAATTGCTAGATTAATGCCTTAATAAAATATCATGACTCAATGTGCAAAAATACAATCATCTCATGATTGGTTTTTTGGCACAACACTAACAGTAAATACTTGCATATTGGTCCATCCATCACACACATATTCACATTTCATGCACACCATGGCAGCAAAGAAGGAAAACACTAGCACAAGTCTTAGTTTTGGCTTCCACACATTAGGCAACCTTGTTAAGTTCTAGTAGCCAGCTACTGCACCTGTAACTTCAACTAATAAACTGTATCATTCTAGCCACATAGATCCCTATTTTATTTTCTCCATTATCAAGTAGAGACTTAGATAAAACCAAGGAATTTTGTATTACATCAATAGCCCACCTATGGACCAAGTTATGGATTTTTGAAGTTGGACACAAAATTCTGACCAATTGAACAGTAACTCAGCCAACTTTGTAGCATTATATCTTTGTCTACAAGGCTCCAAATCCAGAAATTAAAAATTCCAGTTCAACATCTAGATGTTCTCTAGGTGTGGTGAAAATCTCATACCAAGATTCATTTTACACAGGGAGATATTAAACTTTAGGTACATGGTCGAAATTCTGGCAACTTTTGGACCATTTTGCCCATACAATTTTTCCAAACCATGCAAACACTTCATTCACAAGGGGAAAGCCCTTGAAGGCTATCCCATACATGTACAATACACATATTAATTACATTCTCTTGCATCTAGAAACTTTATGTGGCCAAAACAGAATTTACAAGTAAGCAGCCTATCATTCACACTTAGGCAGCTTTGCACCATATCACTTACATAGCCAAAACATTACTCAAATGTTCACATACTTGTCTCATCTTACATACACTACATGTAAATGCATACATGCACTAAAATATGGTCTGAACTCAGCTAAATACGCACCCTAGGTTACAGGAGGTCCTGAGACACAATGGACTCCAAAAACAGGATGCTGGACAGCTGCTGCACAACACAGTAAGTACCACCATTAAAAACTTGAATCCAAAGACACTAAAACACAAAAACCACAATGCATACATACAAGATATAGCAACCAAATGCAGCAGCCAAACACAAACAACAAATGCATGAAATGTGGCAGCAACATATACCATAGGTTAGTCCATAAAACACATAATAAACATAAGCAAATCACTATGGCAGCCCTCCTCAAGCTAATGCTTAGTCTTAGGAGGATTTTAACACTAGTTAGTACTAACTTTGGGCTCTAGAAATGCTCATTTTACTACCATCTTTTTGCACTTTACACTAGGTCACAAAACCTTCAATAAGTGCACTCCCCTCAATAAGCTTGGTTCATCAAGCTCATGGCTCTCTTCCAAGCTTAGCCATAGCTCCATGGATGTTTGAAAATACAGAAAACAACCCATGAGAGCAAGAGAACCCTTACCAAAGTGGGCAGGCCGAAAATCAAGCTTGATCCTTGAAGTATGCAAGAAATAGCTCTAGTGTTCTTCCAATTGCTTCCTTTTGCCTTCAATTTCAATCAATTGCAAGTTTGAAGGTGTGGTGGCTATGGGGGAAGCATGGCTGTGTTCTTGGGCTGTGGGAGGACGAAAATGAGAGAGGGATAAGTGATTTGGCCACTTAAATGGCCCTAAATGAGCTTAAGGGCACCAAAACACACTTTAACAAGCTTAACTGTGCTTTATGTCATTTTCCTTTTCACTAATTATGGTTTATTTGTCTTAAAATCATTGGTACACATGTGCCCAACATTTTTGACTAATTATCAAGTCATGGCTGCCTCCCCACAGTGGCATAACCTAATAATTCCACCCTTAGACTTAAGTCAAAAGCTTGAACACCTTAAGGTTTACACTAGGACATTTAGGTCCTCATTGCCTTTAGTGTTTCCTTTGTCCAAACTTGTATTCCATGAGAAATTTGGTCGTTCAATAGCACTTTCATCAATTCATATCCTTCCCATAACTCTCAAAGTCTCTTTCTTGAGAGTTTTGTAATTGAGTACCTGAATTTCAAAAAAACTTACAAAAAAGTCCATAGGTTTCTTGAAAAACAAGCAATCCTTAAGGCTTTTCTTGGGGACCAAGTTACCAACTTGGAACACTTTTAAGGAGTTGTTCATCATGCCTTTTACCCTCCACACTTCAATCACTATGGTGAGAATTATACAATATAATGGTTTTTAGCCATTATGACACACTTGTAATTCTCCCATTTTGTGAGGTGGTAACATGGTGATTGGGGAACAATTGCATCCGTTATGTTAGTCGCAGCTCTTTGCCTTCGAGGGCTCATTATGGCAACGTTTCGTCTACCTCCTTCGGCCTATATAAACCCTTTCTCCTCAGTTTTTTCACACTTCTGTTCTTTTGCTATCTTTTGCTCTCGAATTTTTCTCCTTTCTTTCTTTTCCGGCAACACCTACAACATTTTGGGGAGTCCTTTCTTTTTTTCAAACTAGGTGGGCCTTCATTCCGAAGTTGTTCTTCAGTATGTTTTTTGGCTCCCATTCTTTTTTCACCTTCCCGAGGTTAGATTTCTTTTTGCTGAAAATGTCTACTCCAGTCCCGCTCATGTCTGTTCAAACTATTCCCGAGAGTTGGCTTCTCCTTAACTCTCATCCAAGTTGTACTACTTCAGAGAAGCTAAAGAAGAGGACAACTAAATTCTTTCTCCCTTCTTATGCCATTACCAGGCTACCTAGTCTCAGTCTTTTTAGTTACATGAATCACTCGGATGAGGTTACCGTCTTTCGGGCCAAACTGAAGGCCAGACTTTGGTATCCTCCGCCGAAGATGATTTGCGAGTTCTGCCAATTTTATGGCATAGCTGTTAATCAACTTCCTCCAAACTCCTATTCTTACTTCAATGCCTTCTTCTACATATGTGGGGCTCCAAGATAGAGCCTCAATTCATCTTGTTTATGCAATATTACAAACTCCACCTTGTCCCGAAGGGTGGGTTTTACTTCTTGCTTCCTCGGGGATCTAGGAGCAGGAAGTACACGTTCACCTTTAGGATCAAGCACAGCTGGCGAGGGTGGTAGAAGAAGTTTTTCTTTCTGAAGGTCAATGAGAAGTGGAAGCATGTTCCCACCACATGGGCTAGGGGGACCTTGGATATAGACGTAGTCGACCCTCAGAAACTTCCAACCTTAGAGTTAGAAGCCCAGTTTGTGGAGTTCGACAGCCGCATTCAGGCTATCGTGGACTGGGATCCCGAGGTCCCTCCAAGTTCTTTGCACCCCTTTCCTATTAGATGGAACCTCATGAGTGAAGAGGTCCTTCGAGAGCTGGGGATGATCAAGGAACACGTAACTGACCTCAACATGCTAAAGCCTTCTTTCGACGAGAATAAGGCGTGGTTGGTAATGCTCCTTCGGGGCAAACTCATATACCAGGCCCTTCAAGAGAGTAAGTTGCTTCCCAGACTTTTCATATATCTCCTGTTGTACTTACACTAATATTTTTCTTTTTGCAGAGATGGGTGACAAATCTGTTGCCTTCTACAAGTCTCTCTTCCTCGGCCAGGCCGAGAAGGGAGAGCAGTAGAGAAAGAAGGCCATGGCGAAGAGGAAGAAGGCACCGGGGGGACCATCTTCAGCCTTGAGGTCAAAGAAGACTAAGGAGGACCCTCTTCCCTCTCCCCTTGAGGATGAAGTGGGGGCTATGGATCAGACCCCCGTTCAGGTTGACCCACCTTCAGAGCCCGCCATCTGATCAACTCCCCTGAGTCCAAACACTGCGGCGGAGACCTTGGGGATGTCGATTGGGAGGTTTTCAACCGAGGAGCTTGAGGACCACCAAAGGAGGATAGGCAAACATGTTCCTGCTCTGGTCCTTGAGGTTAGCGACTTTGAGGGTGATGACACCGAGCTTCCACCAGGTTTGTCCCTTAGCCATTCTTCCATGAGTTTGGGAATTTTTGGTATTTTAGACCTTATAGATGAGTGGCTAAGGGATAACGTTCTGATGGAACTTCGGCATGATTTTCTAGGCCTTTAGGATGCCAAGATCCCAAAGGGGAAGGATCCGATGGAGCCCTTCTAGACCTTCACAGAGGACATGAACTTGTTCTCCGAGGATAGCTAGAAGATGGCTCGTTAGATGGCGGTGGGTGTGATCACACATGCCACTTTTCAGTCTCTAACTGAGGAGTGTCTGAATGAGGAAATCCTCGCCATGAGGATGATTGAGCATGCTGGCCAAGTAAACCCATACCCTATAGTATTTAGGAACTTTCTGTGCTATTTTTGCGCTTTGTTCCATTTTCGAGGTCTTTACTTTTGCAGCTTTTGCCGTTTACTGGGTACTTCAGAGCTTGGGCGGCCAAACAATCTTCGGTCTAAAGTCAATCCGGTAGTCCTTGGCAAAAGCCAAGGAACTCTTGGGTAGCTCAGTCGCCAAGTGTGGCGAGCTCAATAAAATAGCCCGGGAGGATCTAGCTAACCTTCATGAGGAGATTCTCAAAATCCAAGGGGAGCTCATTCAAGACTTATCCGTGAAGAAGTCAAACCTTGGCACGAAGGTGATAGCTCTGACCTCGGCCAATGAGGTTCTTCAAAAGGATAAGGAGGATGCTGTTACTGAAGTGGCGAAGGCATTCGACCTCAACTCCAAACTTCAAGCCAAGGTCAATAAGCTAAAAAAGGAAGGAAAGAAAAAGAAGAACTTGGAGCAGAAGGTCACAGTCCTTAGTAATGAACTGGAAGACTTGAATGTACAGAAAAATGAGTCTGAGCAGGCAACCAAGTCCTTTTACCAAGATGGTTTTTCCCTAGCCTGCCCCCAAGTTCTATCCAGATTTTTGGACCTTGATCTCTCTTTTTTGGCGGCCCTGGACATTCCTAAAGGACCAGCTGGGCAGTGGTCGAGGGTAGAATTCCTCAATCTTCCTGTTATTCCCTCTTTGGCACCTAAAGTGGCTCCTACCAATAGAGACTCCGAAGGCGAAGATGCAGAAGATGCTACGAAGTCGGAGGATGCCCAGGACCCCGAATAGGCCTCATTTCTCTTCTTGTTCTTTTGTAATCCACATTAGTGTCGTGCCCAAAAGCCAATCATGAGATGATTGTATTTTTCGCACATTGAGTCATGATATTTTATTAGGGCATTAATCCAGCAATTATGTTTGTTGTTCTGTTTCTGCATAACGTAATAAACATAATTGTAACCCTAGAATAATGATATTCTCAAATGTCCCTAGTCTAGTATTATTGTGGAGCGGGTTGCAATAATACATAATGACTAGCATATGTGGAGACTAATATGAGATATGTAGTCTACATATGGGTACAAGTTGGAGAACTTGTGTACTGGACCGACCCACCATGAGAACACTACATGGATTGTTATATGAGTGTCATAAGTGATTCTCATAGTGATCATGGTATATGTAGTCCTTCGACCTAAGATCATCAAGGTTCCCTACATGTGAGTCACATACTTTGATACTTTCCTTTGTTGCTCGTAACTGAGTGAACTTGAAGGAGGTCATTGGGTATGTCACATATCATGCAGAGGGATTTGTATGATCAAGATGGGATTTTTCCCTCCTATATAACGGGAGTAATATCTTCGGGCCCCTTGATAGATGAGACTTAAAAAATGCATAGATTTGCTCGGATGAGTTGATATACAATATCAATGTCATCAGTTTAAGTTGGTCTACTCGGTAATCAAGAAACCAAAGATTGGGCTATATGAGAGTGAAAAATTCCATGTCTCATGCTTAGTCTTGATATCATGCACAAAGGGACAATGGCATATATCGGTAATGATCATAAAGGTTTAGTCGAGTCACTGATAATCTTGTCACTTGGGTAGCAATGATGTGTTGCTAGACACCGCTCATTGCTTATGATCATAAATGTGATTTATGATCATTGCCAACGTGGTAGGAGCCTATTGGGTCACACACATAGAGCTGTTTGGATCATTAGAGTACATGGGCTAATTATTTGGGCTATAGTTTCACTTTAATTTCGTATTAACAATGGGCCCAAGAGTTGAGCCAT
Organism: Aquilaria sinensis; assembly: GCA_005392925.1. NCBI lineage: Eukaryota > Viridiplantae > Streptophyta > Magnoliopsida > Malvales > Thymelaeaceae > Aquilaria > Aquilaria sinensis. Next base: position 27,927 of record SMDT01002046.1, on the reverse strand, counting down.
TATTAAGCCCGAAATTAAAGCCTAATTGGATTAGGGCTTTGAAACCCATTAGGCCTGGAAGTTGAGTCTCACTATAAATACAAATTTTAGTGAGAAATTCGTGGGTCTCCTTGCCCTAGCCTCCTAAAAAGGATAGCCGCACTCTTCTCCCGCAATTTCTTGGAGAACGCAAGCTAGCCCTACAAGCGGAAGAGAAACGATTGCTGGGACGGGTGGAAGCGTGGTAATCCTGAGAGGCTCGTCTGGATACCATGGAGAGCCTGAACATGTCAACTGTTCAGGTTTTGTGATTCGACTCTACAGTTGAGTGAGAGATCTCCATCGAAAATTAGGTATGAAAATTTTTGAACACCCGGTTTACCCCATTTCACTTGGATCCTGGAGGGTAGAATTCCTCAATCTTCCTGCTCTTCCCTCTTCGGCGCCTAAAGGAGCTCCTCCCAAAAAAGACTTCGAAGGCAAAGATGCAGGAGTTGCTATGAAGTTGGCGGATGCCCAGGACCCCGAATAAGCCTCATTTTTCTTCTTGTTCTTTTGTAATACATCCTTTGTACTTTATCATTATATTAATGAAGTATCTTTTCTTCAAAATTTTGGCTAAGGTTCTCGATGGACATTCTTCGGGCTCAAAAGGTGTCATGACCGTGTTCGGTCAGTACCCCTTCGGAAAACATCATCCTCCGCGAATTTATCCCTAGTTTAAATCGATCAAGTGCCTTTTACACCGGTCACATTCGATTGACACCCTTCAGGCAAAGTTGCCCTTCGGTCATACCCTCACTTGGACAACCACTTTCATCGTACTTAGCATCTTTTCATTTTTGAAAATTTTTCTGAGTTCTAGCCATGCATTTTAGAAAACACTTTTTTTCGGCAACCACGTTTCGGGTGGAGGAGATGTTCGTCTTTGGTCATACCTACTCTGGTTTTTACATGACTTTTTACTTGAAAAGTTTTCTAAGTGTGCAATTCGGCGCTTTTAGGGGGTGAGCAACTATGCTCGGTTGACCATTTTCGGCCCAACTTAACCTCTGTCATAGTTTTACCCTTTTTTCTTCAACCGTGTTTACTTGGCATGATTTAACGAAGGCTGACCATTTCCGTGAATTTACCCCTTTGGTGTGATCATGTTCTGTCTTCCCCATCAGAATGGGGCATTTTTAATTCTCATTCAGAAACGAACATGTTCTATCAAATATGCCTTCGATCAAAAATGGAAATAATGTCAGAGGCCATTTTGGAAAGAAGCTCCTTTGGTATTTACATCATGTTCGATTAGTCACCCTCAGGGAGAATTGTACAATTTTCTACTTGGAAAAAATTTCTAAGTGTAGAATTTTTTCAAAGAATATGAATGCCACATATTTTTCAATTCTCCTCCTTCGGTATCACCGAGCTTGTAGACTCAAGGATGAACTTCCTCGATGACCAAATAAGGTCCGCCCTAATTTGCCAGAAGTACCCCATTGGATGGTCTTCGGGCTTCAAACTCAGCTCTTCGGAGAACGAGGTCCCTTTTTTTTATCCCTTTTCATTCAACTTGCAAGTTTGTAGTGATGGCTACTCTTTGTTAAAAGGCTTTTCTTTTAAGTTTGGCCATTTTTGTATGCTCATCAATTAGGTCCAACTTGGTCCTAAAACCGAGGTTATTCCCTTCTTCATCAAACACTTGTATCCTTAAGGATGGCTGTACAACCTTGAAAGGAATATTGGCCTCTATGCCGAACACGAATGAGAAGGGTGTTTCACCCGTGGCCCTTCTTAGAGTGGTTCGGTAACTCCACAGGACGCTCGGAAGCTCTCCTGGCCTTTTTCCTTTTACTTCTTTCAACCTTTTCTTCAGGCTATCCTTTATTGTTCTGTTGGACACTTCAACTTGTCGACTGCTTTGAGCGTCGGCCACCGAAGCGAAGTGCAACTTTGTCCCGAGGTTGACTATGAATTCTTGGGAACCTTTATCGGTAAACTAGGAACCATTATTAGCTACTATCACCCTCGGAATGCCGAATCTACATATGATGTTCTTCCAGACAAACCTCTGTATGTCGTTCACCGAGATTGTTGCTACAGGCTCTGCCTTGATCCACTTGGTGAAATAATCTACTGTGACTACGCAAAACTTTACTCCCGCTGGAGCTATTGGGAGAGGGCCAATAAGATCTATACCCCATATGGTGAAGGGGTAGGGGTAGTTTGCCAAAGCCATCATTTCTGAGGGTAGTCTTTGGATAGGTTCGCGTCTTTGGCAATTGTTGCACTCCTGGAGGAACTGCCTTGCGTCATTCCTCAAGTAGGCCAGAAATATCCTTGCCGGATGAGGACCCCAGCAAAGGCATTGGTTCCTATCTGTGAACCACAGGCTCCCTCATGGACTTCTTTGAGGATTATTTCAACATCCTCTTCACTGATACACCTCTGTAATGGAGCTGCATACCCTTGCCGGTACAGCTCCTCCCCAATAAGGAAGTATCTTCCTGAATGCTTTTGCACTTTGGTTGCTTCAAGAGGGTCCCCGGGAAGTTCCAAGGTTGAGAGGTATTTTTTTATAAGGTCCTTCCACCCTTGTCCCGAGGTTGTTACTGTTGGGTTTCGGGAGCCAAACAGCACAGCAAAATTTAACCGAAACCCTCCAGGATCCAAGTGAAATGGGGTAAACCGAGTGTTCAAAAATTTTCATAGCTAATTTTCGGTTGAGATCTCTCACTCAACTGTAGAGTGGAATCACAAAACCTGAATAGTTGATGTGTTCAGGCTCTCTATGGTATCCGCAAGAGCCTCTCGGGATCACCACGCTTACACCGCGTCCCGGCAGATGCGTTTCTCTTGCGCTCGCAGTGCTAGCTTGCATCCTCCAAGGAATTGCAAGAGAAGAGTGTGGCTGTCCTTTTTGGAGGCTAGGGCAAGGAGACCTACTAATTTCTTACTTAAAAGTTGTATTTATAGTGAGACTCAACTTCCAGGGCTAATGGGTTTCAAAGCCCTAATCCAATTAGGATTTAATTTCGGGCTTAATAATGGCTTAACTCTTGGGCCCATTATTAATACAAAATTAAAGTGAAACCATAACCCAAATAATTAGCCCATGCACTCTAATGATCCAAATAGCTCTATGTGTGCAACCCAATAGGCTCTTGCCATGTTGGCAATGATCATAAATCACATTTATGATCATAAGCAATGAGCGGTGTCTAGCAACACATCATTGCTACCCAAGTGACAAGATTGTTGGTGACTCGACTAAACCTTTATGATCATCACCGATATATGCCATTGTCCCTTTGTCCAAGATATCAAGACTAAGCACGAGACATGGAATGTGTCACTCTCGTATAGCCCAATCTTTGGTTTCTTGATTACCGAGTAGACCAACTTAAACTGATGACATTGATATCATATATCAACTCATCCGAGCATGGCCATGCATTTTTCTAAGTCTCACTCTATCAAGGGGCCCGAAGATATCACTCCTGTTACATAGGAGGGACAAATCCCATCTTGATCATACAAATCCCTCCGCATGATATGTGACATACCCAATGACCTCCTTCAAGTTCACTCAGTTACAAGCAACAAAGGAAAGTATCAAAGTATGTGACTCACATGTAGGGAACCTTGATGATCTTAGGTCGAAGGACTACATATACCATGATCACTATGAGAATCACTTATGACACTCATATAACGATCCATGTAGTGTTCTCATGGTGGGTCAGTCCAGTACACAAGTTCTCCAACTTGTACCCATATGTAGACTACATATCTCATATTGGTCTCCACATACGCTAGTCATTCTGTATTGTTGCAACCCGCTCCACAATAATACTAGACTATGGACGTTTAAGAATATCATTATTTTAGGGTTACGATTATGTTTGTTAATTTACGCAGAAACAAAAACAACAAACATAATTGTTGGATTAATGCCTCAATAAAATATCATGACTCAATGTGCAAAAATACAATCATCTCATGATTGGCTTTTGGGCAGAACACTAACAGTTGCGCACATTACTACTATACTCGACTGATGCAGTACCTGAGTAGACTCGTTTGATTTGGCTAAAGTGTCGGCCTCTATATTTTTTCGCTTAGGTACATTTTCTATATGCATCATGTCGAACTCCTGGATGAGCTCTTTGACAAGGTCATGGTACTTTACCAAGGTTGGGTTCTTTGCGCCATAGTCCCCCGCCATCTGCCGGACTACTAACTGAGAATCACTGTGGGCCTTTAGATTTCTCACACCCACTCTTTTTACCAAACATAAGCTTGCTATGAGGGCTTCATATTTGGCAACGTTGTTGGTGACATTGAATCTGAATTTATGGGCTTCATGGCTTCCATAGCTTTGGGACCATGAAGGATTACTCCAGCTCCTTGGTGTTTGGACCTGGAGGCACCATCATCGAACAGTGTCCACTTAGGTTCATTTTTTCCGGGGTCCTCGGGGGTATCCTCGGCTTTTGGTACTTCAGTAATGAAGTCTGCGACGCCTGGGCCTTTATTGCCCTTCTCGGCTCATAAGTGATGTCGTACTCACCGAGCTCAATACACCAATTTAATAGTCTTCCTGAGTGATCCACCCTCCTTGTGACATTTCGAAGAGGTAGGTTACTTTGGACAGTAATAGGGTGTCCTTGGAAGTAAGGTAGCAACCTTCTACTTGCCAACACTAAGGTATAAATGGCCTTCTGTGGAATAGGATATCTAACTTCAGTGCCATATAGGGATTTACTCACATACTATACCAGCCACTGTCTTACTCCCTCTTTCTTTGCAAGTACCGAACTCACCGCTTTTTTACTGACGGAGAGGTAAAGGATGAGAGGTTTTCCTCCCTTCGGCTGCCGAAGTGTCGGCAGACAGATTAGGTAACTTTTGAGCTCTTCCCAGGCCTTTTGGCAGTCTTCGGTCTAAGGATGCTCAACCGCACCAAAGGTACCTTCTTTTTTTGCTGCTTTGGTGAGCACTTTTGAGCTCTTCCCAGGCCTTTTGGTAGTCTTCGGTCTAAGGTACCTTCAACCGCACAACTCTGGTCTCGTTTCGAAGTAAATTAGGAAATAATATAACTTAAAAAAAAATCGAGTAACTGGTTCCTCTATAATTTGTTTCATAGTCTGGTTTGTAAGCTTGTATAGTGGTGAATTCAATTGGTGCCTTTGGTTGCAGGAACATTATAAAGATCTGAAGAATAAGTCTTTCTTTCCCAAACTGGTTGAGTACATCACTTCAGGCCCAGTTGTGTGTATGGTGAGGTGCTCTGCAATTGTTTCCAAATCTTAAATTTTCAAGACTGAAAAATTAAGTAATACTGTTTTTATTGTGAAGGCATGGGAGGGTATTGGCGTTGTGGCATCTGCTCGTAAATTAATAGGGGCCACAAATCCACTTCATGCTGAACCAGGAACAATAAGAGGAGATCTTGCCGTTCAAACAGGAAGGTTAGTCTACATTGACCATGTAATAACAAATGAGTATTAGTGTGAGTAGTTGATTTAATCAAGAGATTATCATGATAATTACTTTCTGTGTAGGAATGTTGTCCATGGAAGTGATAGCCCAGAGAATGGCAAGCGTGAAATAGGTAAGCAAAGTGATAGCCCAGAGAATGGCAAGCGTGAAATGGCCGACACCGATCCCCATATCTGGAGATGAATCTACTAAGCAAAGTGATTCTCCCAGTTAGCCTTTGCACGTCATTGATGGTTGTGAGAGTTTGGAATCCCAACAGGGCCTTAACCTTTTTTAGGTTGGCGTCGATTCCTCTTTTTGATACCATGAATTCTCCCAAGAACCTGTCCGCATTCACCCTAAACATGCACTTCTCCGGGTTGAGATGGATTTTGGATTCCCAAAATCGATGGAATGTTTCCTTTAAGTCTAAGATATGACTGCTAGGTAGTTTGCTTTTAACTATCATATCATCAACATATACTTCCATATTCCTCCCGATTTGGGTGTTGAACACCCTGTTCATCAGAGTTTGGTGTGTGGCCCCTACATTCTTTACATCAAAGGGCATTCTGATATAGCAGTAAGTCTCAGCTTCGGTGATGAAGGCTATTTTTTCCTCATCTTTAGGATCCATTCGAATTTGGTGGTATCCACTGAAGGCATCGAGGAAGCTAAGGAGATCATATTCGGTGGTTGAGTCCACCAATTGATCTATTGGTGGGAAAGGATACGAATCCTTGGGACAAGCATAATTTATGTTTCGGAGGTCAATACACATTCACAGTTTATCACTCCCTTCTTTTGTAGGAAAGACAACATTGTTAAGCCATTCAAGGTACTTGACCTCTCTTATTACGCTTACTTCCATTAAATGTTGGACTTCGGTTTTGATAAAGTTATTCTTATGTGCCGAGAGGCTTCACTTTTTTTTTCAAACAAGCTTCACCTCTAAGCGCCCTTTAAGGCTATGTTTGATTATGCGAGGGTCTACCCCAGGCATGTCCTTCGGAGAGTAGGCAAATAGGTCTTTGTTCATTAACAGAAAAGTTACAAGCTTTTCCTTGTCACCTTCGGCTAGTTGTATCCCCACTTGGGTACTTTGGCCTGGGACAAGTTCTACATCTTCTATTTCTATTTTTTCAAGGTCTCCTATTTCTTCCTCTCTTGCCCTTTCTAAGAGCATGGTCTTTTCACCTAAAGTTTGTGCATGGATCTTCGTAGGGCCTTGTCTTGCTTTCACAAAGACCTTCTTTAATTCGGCTTGGTCAATAAACATCTCAGCGTCCTCATCCTTCATTGCGAAGGTGACATTCAAGTACTTCAAATTTGGACAGATGTGGAGATTCCCCTACGTATGCCTCCTGAGGATGGCATTCTATGACAAAGGGACATCTATGATGATGAACCTTGTCATTGTGGAAGCAAAGAGCTCTTCCTTGTTCTGAGGCAAAGTTCCTCTTAGCATTAGATGTAGGTCGATCCATCCAAAGGTAGGGAGTTCGAACGGACCTACCCCGAAGGTAGGGGAGGTGACAGGTTTGAGATCACCTTTTGAGATGCCTAAATTCGGCAGCAGATGAGAAAATAGGACGTCGACGTTGGAACCATCATCAAGGAGTACTCTTTTGACATCCCAACTCCCTATCATTGCCATGATTAGGAGTGCGTCATCATGAGGAAACATCACGGTGGATCCATCTTTCCGAACAAGCTTGTTCGATTGGTTACTGAACTCCATCACCGAGATTTCCCATATTTTTCTCTTCCTTTTGGTCGAGGTATCCCAATGGTGATCATCTGAATTACTCCTGCCGAAGGTGGTGGATTTTTTCTAGGACTTCGGTTACAACGTCAGACAGAATCGTACTCCTCATCTTCTTCTTTTCTTTCCTACTCCTTCCTCCCCTTCAGGGAGGGCATCTACAGGTAATGGAAAAGTTGGCCCTGTTTTATTAAAGACTCGATGAACTTCCTGAGTTGGAAGCAATCCTCAGTATCATGCCTATGGTCTCGATGGAACTGGCAGAACTTCTTTATGTTTTTCTTGTTTTTCGAGGTCATGGCCTTCGGACATTGAATTGAGCTCTCCTGCCTTTCCATGGCTAGCAGTATGTTTGTTCTGGTGATGTCCACGGTTCTTGCCCATTTACTTCTGAGTTTTACCTCCAGCCTCGGCTGGATAGCGAGGTTGATGGCTTGGACCCTCGGAGCAAATTTTGCCGGACTTTGGCCCCCCATCCTCAGTTCTTCAGCTGTCATGTGTTGCTTCGCCCTTTGGTAGAATTCTTCGAGGGTGGCCGGCGGATCTTTGGAGAACTCATAGGAAAGCTGTAAGTCCCTCCGAAGGCCCCTGATCATTACGAGGATATGAATTTTGGGGTGGAAGTCCAGAACACTCAGGGTTTCCCTATTGAACCCTTGACATAGTTGCGAATTGTTTCTCCATTCCTTTGTGCCATGTCGAACATCTGGACAGGCATATTTGTCATTGGTCTACTTCCAATGAACTACTAATTGAAGGTAGTGAACAACTCCTGGAAACCCGTTATCGTTCTGGGGGCCAGGAAGTTAAACCACACAGTCACCAGCCCAGAGAGGATGACCTCAAAGCATTTGCAAAGGGTGGCATCATCAGCACCATGGAGCACCATGCTACGTCTATACTTCATGAGGTAGGCTTGGGGATTGCTGCACCCATCGTATCCCTCCAAGCATGATACTAGGAAGTCACTTGGCATAGGTGCCTCGACTACTGCACGGACAAAGGGCGACTTTTCTCCGGTGAACGTCTCCGACTACTTCGACCATACAGGCTTCCAAGCAACCTGCCTTTCCACTTTTTTCAACCTCTCTAGGATCTTCTTCATGAGTATGGTAGTGCTGGTCTCTTATCGTTGCCTGGAGGCCTCCGGCAATGAAGAGCGATGTCTCCTTTTTGTGGAGTAACTTTACCGATGGGGGGATTGCGACTTCTCGTCCGGTGATGAACTCCGTCGGCAGGAAGTCCTGGGCCCTTTTGACCCCACTTCTCTAGCACATCACCCTCTGGGGGGTATGTCTTTTGTTGGGCACTCATCACAGAAGTCCCCACTCCCTGAACTCCGGTGACTAGCCTTATGATTTCTCTCCCAGGTGGCGATTGGCGAAGAGGCCCTGCGGCCTGAAGGTGGTTGAGACCACCTTTGGTCCAGTTGTTGTGTCATTTCAGCAACAACAAAGCTCTAAAAATTGCATAGGAAGCTCATCTTGACCATTAGAGGATGCTCGTCCTCAGGAAAAGAAGTCCCAACAGCGGGTTGTTCGGTCATCGGTTGAGTTTCCGGCGCAGACAGGGACTTCGGGAGTCCTTTGTCCTTAGAATGTCAGGTCTCAATGACAGTGACCTGGGAGTGAGTTCCCACAGATGGCACCAAATGATGCCCGGTGGCATCCTTGTCAAATGACATACTGGTCTGAAGTAGGGACTTCCGGTATAAAGGCGTTTGGATGAGAGACTTCCAACATGAGGGTGCCTGAAATGCTCAAAAGAACAAGGGTGCCCAAGTCAGTGTTTTTCTAGTAAGGAGCAGAGAATGGAGAGTAAAAGAGTAGAGAGAGTTTTGTCCCTTTTTCTTACCAAGGTTACTCCCAGGTATTTATAGGAGGGCGTAGGAAGGAGGCCGTTTGACACAACCCACCTAGATCATGACACGTGTTCGGTTGGATGCGATCCGTACCTCTGTAAACAGGTATCTCAGGCTAGCCTTTAGCCTATTCTGGCTAAAGGTCAGGGCCGTGTGGTAGGTCTTCATGTTAAGAGTGTATGCGAGGTGATGGGATTCGGAAGCCAAACAGCACGGCAAAATTTAACCAAAACCCTTAAAGATCCAAGTGAAATGGGGTAAACCGGGTGTTCAAAAATTTTCATACCTAATTTTTGGTTGAGATCTCTCACTCAACTGTAGAGTTGAATCATAAAACCTAAACAGTTGACGTGTTCAGGCTCTCTATGGTATCCACACGAGCCTCTCGGGATCACCACGCTTCCACCACGTCTCGGCAGATGCATTTTTCTTGCGCTCGCAGTGCTAGCTTGCGTCCTCCAAGGAATTGCAAGAGAAGAGTGTGGCTGTCCTTTTTGGAGTCTAAGGCAAGGAGACTTGCGAATTTCTCACTAGAAGTTGTATTTATAGTGAGACTCAACTTCCAGGCCTAATGGGTTTTAAAGCCCTTATCCAATTAGGATTTAATTTCAGGCTTAATAATGGCTCAACTATTAGGCCCATTATTAATATAAAATTATTGTAAAACCATAACCCAAATTATTAGCCCATGCACTCTAATGATCCAAATAGATCTACGTGTGTGACCCAATAGGCTCCTACCACATTGGCAATGATCATAAATCACATTTATGATCATAAGCAATGAGCGGTGTCTAGGAACACATCATTGCTACCCAAGTGACAAGATTGTCGATGATTCGACTAAACCTTTATGATCATCACCGATATATGCCATTGTTCTTTTGTCCAAGATATCAAGACTAAGCACGAGACATGGAATGTGTCAGTCTCGTATAGCCCAATCTTTGGGTTCTTGATTACCGAGTAGACCAACTTAAACTGATGACATTGATATCGTATATCAACTCATCCGAGCATGGTCATGCATTTTTCTAAGTCTTACTCTATCAAGGGGCCCAAAGATATCACTCCCATTACATAAGAGGGACAAATCCCATCTTGATCATACAAATCCCTCCACATGATCTGTGACATACCCAATGACCTCCTTCAAGTTCACTCAGTTACGAGCAACAAAGGAAAGTATCAAAGTATGTGACTCACATGTAGGGAATGTTGATGATCTTAGGTTGAAGGACTACATATACCATGATCACTATGGGAATCACTTATGACACTCATAAAACGATCCATGTAGTGTTCTCATGGTGGGTCGGTCCAGTACACAAGTTCTCCAACTTGTACCCATATGTAGACTACATATCTCATATTAGTCTCCACATATGCTAGTCGTTACGTATTATTGCAACCCGCGCCACAATAATACTAGACCAAGGACGTTTAAGAATATCATTATTCTAGGGTTACGATTATGTTTGTTATGTTACGCAGAAACAAAACAACAAACATAATTGCTCGAATAATGCCTTAATAAAATATCATCACTCAATGTGCAAAAATACAATCATCTCATGATTGGATTTTGGGCACAACACTAACACGAGTTCCCTATGTTAGAGGCTCCTTAACTATTTTTATCATATCTTTGAGAGACCCCTTCGGCGAATGAGACCCCTTCAGCGTATAACACTTCTTTGGAATAGAAGGTCCGCTTTGGGCTGATATAATGACTGAGGGCTGCTGGGGGAACCCCTTCAGCAAGCGGGGCACCTTCGTGAGACGTCCTACTTTGCCGAGGATGTGGAATTACTCCTCGGAGGTCGGTAGGTTCGTAAAATCTGAGGGTAGTAAAAGACAGCCTTCCCTGAAGTTGGTCGTGTCATCATTCTAAGGGTGGTGACGACCCCCTCTTCCCCGAGATCGTGCCAACGTTTGAGGGTGATGAGGGCCCTTTCTTCCCCAAGGTTGGTCACTTGTACTTTCCGAGGGTGGTGCTGATCAAACTGATTTGGGAGTTCTCCGAGGGTAATAGACCTTTGGCTATCACTTAAGTTAGTGATTAACCCACTTTTAAGGACACTTGGCCATGTCTAGTTCTTACAGGCTCTCGCTTCACTTTCTTCCTCCCTAACCGGCTAACTACATCATGGTTGAAGGCATGAGCTCATTTTCATGGTGAGTTCATGAAATTTCATGCTCAACTGAAGTTAGCTAGGAGGAATTTCTTAAAGGTCTTGGTGCATTCATGCACCAAGTGAGCTAGGAAGGCCAATTCTAGAATTTGAAAGTTAAAGGGGCACCATTTGTGCTTACAAGCTTTTGGGCAACAGGAGTTGCTAAGTCAAGGTAAGGATTCATCATACTCACTAAGTTCTATAGTGAATCTATGTTAGATTAGTGACTATTTAGTCTCTTAGTTGGCGGATGTGAAACCAAATGATCCTAAGGAAGTTATGTGGGCTACGGTTGTTAGACAACTAAGTGTAGGATTGCTGATTAGCTAAATTATGGCCAGTATTAGGGCTAGAGATTGAAAAGGCCAACTCAATCCCTTAGCTTGCGAGCTCTTGGGTTAGTGTAGGTAAAGTTGCAAGGTTAACTAAAAAGATTGATTATGGAATCATACTTGCTAGGCCCTTCAACTGGTGTTAGTGGTGTGTGCATAAATGTGTGCTTCTTTGCTTGTTTATGCATTCTAACCCCTTGGACATTACTTAATCATTTTGTATATACATATATTGTGTTTTGTTCTCTTATCTTTGTTTGTAGCTGCTTGGAGTATGTATTTGGTTGAGCTTGAAGTTTAACCTGTGTTAGGCCTTAGAGGCCATATGGGATCCTTTCTAAGTTTGATACCCATTTCCCTACCTTTTATGTATGTAGGAAAATTGTTACTTGAAAGACAAGGAAGTTAAGAGTAGTATTCACTCTTTCAGGTTTTGGAAGGTATAGTGTTGGTTCGCAATATTGCTCAATATTCTAAGTGTTAAAGATTGCTTTTGTATCAAGCTAATGTGTGTGAACTCATTTTCTTACAGGCCTTGTGTGTCCATAGTTGTCGGAACAAAGTCTAATAAGGTTGGATGTGTACCATAGCATATATCCTATGGCTTGCTTTGTTGGCTATGTGTATGGTGGTTGGTCTTGTTTTAGAGAGTATAATCTTGTTTCAGTTAGTATTGATCACTTTTGAGTACACGTAAGTGTAATAGGCTTACGAAGCCCTATGTGCTTGTTTAGAGATCTTGATGTGCTAGTACAATTATGTTCACCTATGGAGTTATATATGTTCTCGGAGATGGTGTACTGAGGGTGGTTCAAGGTAGCCTTATCGAGACATTTTTTAGTTTGTGACATGTGCATGTAAAACAAATTTTTCAAAATCTAGTTTTGTGTTTTGGTTGCCATGCATATATCTTGTTGATGGAGTGATGCCTGAAATGATTTGAACATATAAGCCTACTTTGGTACTTGCTTGTTTCAGAGAGCATGAAATTACTTGTTTAACAAGCTAGTGCCTTGTATGTGTTGTATCCTGGCAGTGTCCAGGCATGCCCTAGTGGCCCTACCACGATGTCCTAGTGCACCAAAGGTGCCTAAGTGCACATGACTAGTACACACTAAAGATGTAGGAATTAAGGTACTAGTCCAAACCTGATAAACGCATTTAAGTGTCTTAACCATTCTTTTTGTGGTTTATACCTCCCAAATGGACCAGGGGCTATGTTGGCCAAGACAAGATATCCCTAAAACCACTTTCAAAACAAGATATGGTCATTTTGAATATACAGTAATGCCATTTGTGCTTATGCAAATCGACCTTATGCAAAGAATATTAAGACCATATGCAAATCATTTTGTAGTGATTTTATAGATGATATCCTTAAATACTCAAAAAGATAAGGAGGAGCACGAAAAGCACTTGAGAATAGTGTTAGAGGTGTTAAAGAAACACCAACTATATGGCGAGCTGAGCACATGCCATTTTTGGACTAGTCAAATTGAATTTTTGGGCCATGTGATCAATGGGAAAGGATTGGCTATAGACCCAGCAAAAATTGAAGCTATCTTATAGTGGAAGCAACCACAGAATGTTAGAGGAAAAAGAAGCTTCTTGGCTCTACCTGGCTATTATAGAAGATTTGTGATGCCCAGTAGCATCTTCGTTCTGTGACATGGTGAGCCCTGGAGGGACTTTTGGTGAGGAAGAACACTTGAAGTGGATGTTTCCCAGGAGAATATGCCCGAAATGCTCAGAAAACAGTGGTTAGGAGGTCAACGGAGCTTTTTTTCCGGGGGGAGCCTCCGACGCCCAAGTCAATGTTTTCGAGGTGAAGAGAAAGTAATAAATGAATAAGCATTCTCTTTAGAGTCCAATCCCCCTTTACCAGGGGTGCTTACCGAATATTTATAGAGGGGTGAATAGTAGAAGTCTGCATGATGTGGCCGGCTCAGATTATGACACATGTGCAGTAGGATGCGATCTGCACCCTCGGGGAAAAGAGGAGCATCTAGCCGACAACAGGTCGCCTGGCCAGGAGCCTAGGCTGTGTGAGGGTGGCATGTCAGAGCATTTCTGCAGGCGGCATGTCAGAGCGTGTCTGGGGGCGGCGTGTCGTGGATGTGTCAGAAGCTCCTTAATTGCTTCTGCCGTACTCTCGAGGTCCCTTTGGTAGAAGAGACCTCTTTAGAGTAGGAGAACTATCTCCCGAGGTTACTTCAGTATCCCAGGAATATCCTTGCTGAGGATGCCCCTGTTTGGGAACGTTCTCTTCTGTCGAGGACGGTTTGGTTGTCTTACCGAGGTTGACACTATCGTCCTCAGAGATGAAGAATTACTAAGGTTGGATGTGAGAGGGGCCGGGCATGGTTCTTCCTGAAGTTGGTGCCTCTCCTTCTGAGGGTGCTGCTTTACCCAAACCTATGGGTTTGAAAGGTGACAGGGACTTCGGCTATCACATGCCCCCACTAAAAAGTCAAAACGGAGACTTTGGCTTTAATCTCCTGGCAGATGTTTTGCCGCACTCTGAGTTCGGGACACTGCTCAATGAGGCCTTCCTGGCCGAGCTATCTTTACCTAGTTCTTTGGTGACCTCGGGGCACGTACTCCCTTTGTTTTCACTTTTTCTACTGCAGGTTAGTGAACCGTCGCGTCGTGTGACCAGGTGTGTCAGTTGTAGATGGGTGTGCCTGGGTTTTCGCAATGTTAGGGGGCGTGCCCTAGTTTCTCGTGTTGGATGACACGTGGCCGGTGATGGATGGCGAATAGTTACATCGGTTACGTTAATTCTGTCTCTTCACCTTCGAGTAGTAATAATGAGGACGTTTCATCTTCAAAGAGTAATAATGACGACGTTCCGCTTACCCTCTTCGGTCTATATAAGCGCCTTTTGCCTCATTTCTTCATACTCTTCTCATTTGCTCTTCATCTGTTCTAGAGCTCTCTCTCATCTTTTTTTTTCTCTTCCGACGACGGTTTTAACGGTGGTGCGATTTCCTGCAACCCCTCACGACGGCGTTCAGCAATCTAGATTTCGACAAAACCTTCGGTGGGTGTTTCCTTCTATAGCTCTTCCTTTCTACCAAGGTTGCTTTAGGTTTTGTTTTTCCAAAGTCCTTCAATCCTCTTCTTTCATTTTCCCCAAGGTCACTATTCTTCTTTTTTAAGAGATGTCAAGTCCAACTCCATTGGTGTCTGTTAGGCACCCCCTAAGTGCTTGGCTTAGGCCAAGGAGAACCAAGGAAGTAAGAGAAAACAGAAAGGGGAGAGTAAGAGGAACTATGGAAACTAGGGCAGTGACCTAAGTGTAAAGCTGGAGACTTTCAGGGCCAAATTGCGCATGAAAAGGAACAGTGGAAAAACATGCAGAATCTAAGGAATGGGATCAAATAGCACACTTGATTGAGTGCTACAATTAAAACTACAAACTTGGAATTGGAAGTTTCGGCCATGCAAAAGTTATGTGGACTAGTAGTGTACTAAGCCAAATTGTGGGAGACAACAATGATTACTAATCAAATCTTGTCTACCACTAGTGTACTATTCACTAGTTACTAGTTAAACTAACTAGTTGCTTGTCTAGTTACATGGCCGGTTATGCATGGGTACTTATGACACCTTGGTACTTGTGTTGTTTACTTGCTTGGCATTATGGGCCATGTATGGACTATAGTGTCATTGGAATCAAGGTTTTAGTGGCGGCATTGAGCACATGAGGAGCTAAGGGCTACAATGTCTCATGCAAAATTATGGAAGCCAAAGTTAGCAATTAACTAACTAAAACCCAAACCATTTCGGCCGAGTTAGTGAAGGCCATTCACTTAGCACATTTTGGGCTCCCTTTGTTCTTCTTTGGCCGAGCGTGTTCTCGAGAGTTCCTTCACAAATTGATCTTGAATTCAAGAATCTTGAAGACACTTGAAGGATTCAAGCTTGGAAGGTTTGTTTCGGCATAAGCTCACTTGGATTCAAGCTTTAGTTCTTGAAAATTCAAGGAAGGTCGAGACGTTTGAGCAAGGGTTTTGAGGTAATGTTTATGTTTCCTTGATTACATGGTATTCCTTCCACGAACAAGGGATTTAAGTGCTCAATTAGTGTTGGATTGAGTTAATTGAACAAGCTTGATGTGGGTTTAAGAAGTTGTTGTTGGCCGAAAGTTTTGGAAGATTAATCTTGGTGTTCTTCTTGAATTCCATGGAAATTAATCCATGACTAAGTGTTGTTGCTGCCTATTTGATCTTGTGCTAGGCAAATTGGAGAGGAGAACAACAAGTTGAGCAAAATTGTGTTTGGCCGAAAACTATACTTTAAGGTAATTCATGTTCTACTCTCGATTACATGGCATTGATGCCATGAACTGTGATTAATGATGAGTTGGTGAGTGTATGTTGGTTTGGATTGATGAAGAACACAAATGTGTGGTTATGTGCATTATAACCGAGAGCTAGACTTAATGTGAAATGATGTATTTTGCTTGGTTACATGGTAAGGATGCCATGAGTGATGTATTTGGGTGATTACATGATTATGTAGTGAGTTAGAAGGATGGATAGTATAACTATGTGGATTTGGGCACTTTGGCCGAAAGCTTGGATTAGAGTGGAATGATGCATTTCACTTGGTTAATTGGAAATAATGCCATGGATGATGTTCATTGATGATTAGAATATCATGTGGTGTGTTAGAATGATGGGTAGAACATGTATATGAAATTCGACCTTTTTGGCCGAGAGCTTAAGTGTGTGTATCTTAGTGTTCTTCATGTGGGTCATGGTAATTTAATCCATGAGTTTGTGTGTTGATGCCTATGTGATTGATTTGAAAGGCATTGAGGTTGAGGAACACTTGGGCACTTGAAGATTGGTTGTAAACCGAGAGCTATTGAGGTAGGATTCACTAACACTTGATGTTGCTTGGTAATGTGCCATGGTTCAAGTGTTTAGAGTGGCTAAGTGATGGTTTGATTTGCTAAATGACCTTAGTTGCTTGATGGGCTTATTGGTTATACTTGGGTGTTTTGTTGATTGGCTAATTGACTAGTGTACATGTACTAGAAATGCAAGTAAATGTGGCCTATTTGCTTGGCATTTTGGGAGCTCCAAGTGGAATTGATATTCAGTAATGGTTTGTGTGCAAAATCCACATGGGTACATGTATGGTTGAATATGGCCGAGAGCTACAATGTGGAGTACGGGTGTGTACTTCTGTGCTTTGGTGTTTCCTTGTGCTTGCTAACCCCACTTATGAATTATTTTGTCATGGTTATCTATCTTGTATATCTATATGCTTGGTTTTCTTGTCTTTGTGTCTGTTTTGCAGGTTGAGCTAACCAATTGGAGGTTAAGCTTTGAGTGAACACTTAGCTTAACTAAATAGACTCATTTGAGTTGCATAAGTATATAAATGTGAATCCTACTGAGTTATACTCACTGCCCATTCCTTTATTTCAGGCAAGGACATTCGGCCTGAATAGTGTTTGCTTGCTTGTGCTTGTGTTTGCACTAATTTTGCTTAATTCCCAAGGTATGTGCCAATGTGTGCTTGGCTTGTCAATTTGGGTTCATTACAAGTCTTATGTACCTATGGTTGGCCGAGACTTATAAGTTAAGTTTGCAGGCAGTAGTTTGAGACTTGTCTAGGAGAGCTATGGATACCTGGACTGTGGCTTTGATCATAGTATTTTCCTTCATGACCATGAATCAGGCTATTGGGTTGGTGTTGCAGTGTGTGCTCTTGTATGGCATACTTAAGGTGATGTTTGACCATTAGGGGTCTTGGTACGTAATAACTTGGCTTAGACATCTTTTGGATTCATGGCCTGTGTAGCCATGTTTTGGTTGCTAGGCAGGCTACCTTTTTGTGTTTATATGTTTAGTCCTTGAAGCCTAGACTTGTAGTACTTTGTTGGTTTTGTATGCCAAGTTATGTATGTACTTATGGATCGCATTATACTTGCCTATGTATGGTGGATAATATGGGCCAAAGTTGCCATTTTTGTGTGAATGGTTATGGACTTGAACATGTGAAATTGTTGTGCACAATTGTATGTACTTTAGTAGGCCGAGAGTATCATGCACATACAACTTGTGGTTTTCAAAATCCTAAACCAACTTTGTGGGCTTCTTGGTTGCCATATAGGTAGTACATTTGACTTCACACCATGTATGCACTTAATGTTGCATTAAATGTTGCCTTGCTTGTTATGCAAGAAACAAAAGTAAACCTTGCTTGTTGTGCAAGTTAGGGGTATTGGGCCTTGCCTTTGCTGCAAGTTGTTAATGGACTTTGTTAAAGCCTCCTGGACCACCTCCCAAGCCTCTTAACTTAAGAAAATAAGACTTAAAAGTTGCCATTGCTTACTTGGCCGAGAGTTAGAAGCTTAGTTTTGGGGTTGGGCTTGTGAGTTAGTTTGAAAACTTATAGGCCAGGGCCTGAGTGAGGTGTGACAGGCTTTGTTTGGTATCAGAGCCTGCTTGATACTATGATCAGAGTTTAGCCTAGACAGAGTCTCCTTTAGGTTTCACGTGAATAAGACCTGTATTGTTAATGGATATTTGTGAATATCTGCAGTTGAAAGTGTAGGATGAGAACCAGGGGCAGGGACAAGGATTCCTTGAGACGAGAACAGGAGGCTACAGCCCATGGTGTTGAGGGCTTACCAGAAAATGTGACTGAGACCCAGGCAGAAGAAATGGGTCATAATGGGGCTCAAGAGCCCACTGCCAGGTACCAAGCACCTGGACCAAGCAGAGATAGACAAGAAAGAATGGAAGTAATGATGGAGTCACTACATGCCACTGTGGCTCAGTTAGTGCTAGGAATGCAATCCTTGGCTAGAGGCCAAGCCCAGAATCAGGAAGAAGTGGAACCAGCAGAAGCAGTAGTCAGGAGAAGAAGAAGGCCTGGCAAAGAGCCAGTGGGTTATGATCAATCCAGCAGAGCTGGAGGAAACCAAGAAGAGGAAGAGGCAGATGAGGAGAGGAGACATCCTAGGGCCAGGAGGTTGAGGTCAGAGGTGAGGCAGGAGCCCAGAATTGAGGAGGAAGAGGAGGATGACAGCCCAGATATTGAGGAGAGAGATGCATACATATACTCCAGAGGGACTGAACCCTCTACTGAGGAGACCACAGTAAGAAGCAGGTCAAGCAGATCATCTAAAGAAAAGTCCAGTAGCAGGGAGGAGAGTAGGAGCAGGCATAGGAAAGGAGGACTGAAAGAGGGCCAGTTGGAGGGGTTTCTAGCACTGAAACCTCCAGTCTTCAGAGGAGGATGTGACCCAGAGGAGGCAGAGTTCTGGGTATACCAGTTAGAGAAAATACTGGAAAGGATGGAGGTGACTTCCACACAGAGAGTATTGTTGGCCACTTTCAGACTGGAGGGGAATGCTGAGCTCTGGTGGAGAGCAGTACAGAGAAGTTACCAGGAGAGGAACCAGAGGAGACCTCCAGACAGGAGGAGAGCTATGAGGTGGGCTGATTTCCTCAGAGTCTTTAGGCAGCAGTATGTTAGTGAAGCACAAAGAGACCAGAAGCAGGTTGAATTTGATCAACTGGAGCAGGGGAACCTTAGTGTGCTGGAGTATGAGCAGAGGTTCAATAGTTTGATCAGGTATGCCCCTCAGTATGAAGGACAGGAGGAGCTGAGAACTAAAAGGTTCATCAGAGGGCTGAGACCAGAACTGAGGCAGATCCTCAGGGCAATTGGGGCCAGAGACTACTACACAATCATGCAGAGTGCATTGGCTCTGGAGCAGGAATTCCAGGAACAATTCAAAAGTGGGCCTGGAAGTGGTAGTGGAACAAAGAAGGGCCAAACATCAAAAAGGCCGAGAGAAGAGAGAGATGCAGGAGGAGGCAGAAAGGAAAACAAGAAGGACAGAGGGCCACAGTTACAGCAGTATGGTCCTCAGTGCAGCATTTGTGGGAAGTTCCATGGCAACAAGCCATGCTTTAAAGCTTCCACAGGGTGCCATAGGTGTGGAGCCCCAGACCATTGGGTGAAGGATTGCCCAAAAAGGGGTGAAGGCAACAAGAGATTGCTGGGAACTTTTAGTCCCAGAGGACCTAGGGGGCAGCTGCCCATGCCCCAGCTGAGGACTCAGGGGCCAGGCCAGGGGGGAAGGCCAGCACCTAGAATTCCTCAAGAGCAGAGAAGGCCTGGTACTCTTCCAGGAAGGGTGTTTCAACTGGAATCTTCCAGGAGAGGGCAAGAAACACCAGAGACTGAGAATGCTGAGAGAGAGACTAGTCAGCAAAAGACTAGCAAAAGGGCCTTAAAAGGTACAATTTACCTTAATGACCAATTAGTATCTGTTCTATTTGATACTGGAGCTTCATTGTCTATAATAGCTACAAGCTTGGTTAAGGCCATGAATCTAGAAGTAAAGTATATGGACAACATGTACTTGGTAAGAACAGCTGGCAATGAAATTTTGTTTGCCTACTACATGGTAGAAAACTGTGAAATACAGATAGGCAAGCTGAAACTGAGAACTAACCTCATAGTGTTGGAGACACATGGCTATGATGTGATTTTGGGCATGAACTGGTTAGAAGAGAATCGAGTCATTATTGATTGTCAGGCCAGACAATTATTATTGCCTGGTGGGACAGTATATGATTTGAGTAAGCCCTTAGAGTTGGCTATGGACTGCCACATAAAAGTGCTGGAGATAACAACTCCAGAAGGTGAGCAGGATTGCCTGGTACTGAATGACCAGGAAATATCTGATGAACTTAGGAAAATACCTATAGTTCAAGATTTTCCAGGGGTCTTTCCTACAGACTTACCTGGTTTGCCACCCTTAAGAGAGGTGGAATTTAAAATTAAGCTGGTGCCAGGAGCAGCACCAGTATCTACTGCACCATACAGAATGGCAGTGCCTGAGATGGTAGAACTCAGGAAGCAGTTGGATGAACTGCTGGAGAAAGGGTTCATTAGACCCAGTATGTCTCCTCGGGGAGCTCCTGTGTTATTTGTGAAAAAGAAGGATGGAACCCTTAGACTCTGTATAGATTATAGAAAGTGGAATGCATTGACCATAAAGAATAAGTATCCTCTCCCAAGGATAGAGGATTTATTTGATCAATTAAAAGGAGCAAGAGTGTTCTCCAAAATTGATCTAAGGTCTGGATATTTTTAGCTGAGAGTGAAGGAGGAGGACATACCTAAGACTGCTTTCAGGACTAGGTATGGTCACTTTGAATATACAGTGATGCCATTTGGGCTCACTAATGCACCTGCATTCTTTATGGATTTGATGCAGAGGGTGTTCAGGACACACCTGGACCACTTTGTGGTGGTGTTCATTGATGATATCTTGGTATATTCCAAGGATGAGGAAACTCATAAGGTACACCTTAAAGTAGTGCTTGGATTGCTCCAAGAACATCAGCTGTATGGAAAGCTGAGTAAGTGTAAATTTTGGACAAAGGAGATTGGATTTCTGGCTCATATAATAAATGATCAAGGGTTGGCTGTAGATCCTGAAAAGGTAAGATCAATCCTTAATTGGAAACAGCCCTAGTGTGTAAGGGAAGTCAGAAGCTTCTTGGGGTTAGCTGGCTACTACAGAAGATTTGTGCCAAAGTTTTCTGTATTAGCAGCTCCTATGACTCAGTTAACTAGAAAGAACCAGAAATTTTTCTGGGAGCCTAAATGTGAGGAAAGCTTTCAAGAGCTGAAAAGGAGGCTGACCACAGCTCCTGTACTAGTCCTGCCTGATCCTGAAAAGGAATATGAGGTATTTACAGATGCCTCTCATGTGGGACTAGGCTGTGGTTTGATGCAAGAAAAGCAAGCCATTGCTTTCGGGTCTAGACAGTTGAGACCACATGAAAAGAAATATCCAGTGCATGACCTGGAACTGGCAGTAGTGGTCTTTGCTCTTAAGCAGTGGAGACATTATCTTCTTGGTAATAAATTCCAAGTGTTTACAGACCACAAAAGTCTCAAGTACCTTTTTACTCAAAAGGATTTGAACATGAGACAAAGGAGGTGGTTGGAGTATCTAAAAGATTTTGACTGTGTAATTGAATACACAGTTGGAAAGGCCAATGTGGTGGCAGATGCCTTGAGCAGAAACTATACTGGAATACTCAAAGGTGGTGAAATTGAGCATAAGGCAGAAAGCCTAAGTATTACTCAGCTAGCAAGCCAATGGTTGGCAAAAGAAAGTGAGCAGTTGAGGTACTCACTATTACACCAGAGTGGAAAGAGCTTATTAAGGAAGCTCAAGCTGGTGATGAGGAGCTAGAGTTAATTTCTGGAAAAAGTAAAGGAGAACTGTTCTAGGGTTTTTCCTTTAAGCAGGGAATATTATATTTCCAAAATAGGTTGTATGTACCTGAAAAGGACAACCAAAGAGTACAAATACTAGAGGAAGCTCATTCTAGTAAGCTGGGTATGCACCCAGGGGCCACAAAGATGTACCATATTCTCAGAACACATTTTTGGTGGCCTTACCTGAGGAAGGATATAAATACACTTGTGGCTAGTTGTGAAACCTGCCAACAAGTGAAGGTGGAACATCAGAAACCAGGGGGAAAGCTACAAAGCTTACCCATACCTGAGAGAAAGTGGGGATCCATCTCTATGGATTTTGTAGTGGGTATGCCATTAACAAGGAGAAGGCATAATGCCATTTGGGTCATTGTAGATAGACTGACCAAGGCAGCCCATTTTCTTCCTATGAATCTTACAGATTCTTTGGACAAGTTGGCACAACTCTATATAAAGCAAATAGTAGATTGCATGGGATACCTGATGATATAGTGTCAGATAGGGATCCTAGATTTGTCTCTAGGTTTTGGAAATCCCTGCACCTGGCACTAGGTACTAAACTTAAGTTTAGCTCTGCTTACCATTTTCAGACAGATGGACAAACAGAGAGAACTATACAGACACTGGAAGATATGTTAAGATGTTGTGTAATTGACTTCCAGGGTGAATGGGATGTACATCTCCCATTGGTAGAGTTTTCCTATCTTCTGTGATAGGAATGGCCCCTTATGAAGCCTTATATGGCAGGAGATGTGTTACTCCTCACTGCTGGCATTAGCCAGAAGATAAGTTGGAATTAGGGCCAGACATTGTTAAGGAAACCACTGAGAAAATTAAGTTGATCCAGGCTAGGATCAAGACTGCAAATGATAGGCCGCAAGCCTATGCAAACCTGAAAAGGAGAAGGGACCTGGAGTTCCAGGAAGGAGCCTGGGTGTGGCTCAAAGTTTCTCCAATGAAAGGAGTAATCAGATTTGGGAAAAAGGGGAAACTGGCACCTAGGTATGTGGGGCCATATCAGATACTGGCCAAAGTGGGAAATGTGGCATATCAGCTGGACTTGCCTCCAGAACTTGGAAACATACACAATGTGTTTCATGTGAGTTTGCTCAAAAAGTATGTTCCAAGTCACAAGCAGATAGAAACACCTACAACTGTGATTGTAACACCTAATCTCACTTATGAAGAAGTGCCAATCCAGTTCCTGGCCAGAGATACCAGGAAGTTAAGAAGTAGGTGGATTTCTATGATTAAGGTGCAGTGGAGCAATCACACTCCTGAGGAAGCAACCTGGGAAGTGGAACAGGAGATTGCCTCTAAATATCCTCAATTGTACCTTAAGTTAGTGAAGAATTTGGAGGACCAAATTCTTTAAGGAGGGAGGAATTGTTAGGCACCTTCTAAGTACTTGGCTTAGGCCAAGGAGAACCAAGGAAGTAAGAGAAAACAGAAAGGGGAGAGTAAGAGGAACTATCGAAACTAGTGCAGTGACCTAAGTGTAAAACTGGAGACTTTCAGGGCCAAATTGCACATGAAAAGGAACTGTGGAAAAACATGCAGAATCTAAGGAAGGGGATCAAATAGCACACTTGATTGAGTGCTACAATTAAAACTACAGACTTGGAATTGGAAGTTTCGGCCATGCAAACGTTATGTGGACTAGTAGTGTACTAAGCCAAATTGCGGGAGACAACAATGATTACTAATCAAATCTTGTCTACCACTAGTGTACTATTCACTAGTTACTAGTTAAACTAACTAGTTGTTTGTCTAGTTACATGGCCGGTTATGCATGGGTACTTATGACCCCTTGGTACTTGTGTTGTTTACTTGCTTGGCATTATGGGCCATGTATGGACTAAAGTGTCATTGGAATCAAGGTTTTAGTGGCGGCATTGAGCACATGAGGAGCTAAGGGCTACAATGTCTGATGCAAAATTATGGAAGCCAAAGTTAGCAATTAACTAACTAAAACCCAAACCATTTTGGCCGAGTTAGTGAAGGCCATTCACTTAGCACATTTTGGGCTCCCTTTGTTCTTCTTTGGCCGAGCGTGTTCTTGAGAGTTCCTTCACAAATTGATCTTGAATTCAAGAATCTTGAAGACACTTGAAGGATTCAAGCTTGGAAGCTTGTTTCGGCATAAGACTACTTGGATTCAAGCTTTAGTTCTTGAAGATTCAAGAAGAGCTGAGACTATTTGAGCTAGGGTTCTTGAGGTAACCTCTTATGTTTCCTTGATTTCATGGTATTTCTTCCATGAACAAGGGATTTAAGTGCTCAATTGAAGTTATATTGAGTTAATTGAACAAGAAATGATCTGGGTTTGGAAGTTGATTGTTGGCCGAAAGTGTTGGAAGATTAATCTTGGTGTTCTTCTTGAATTCCATGGAAATTAATCCATGACTAAGTATTGTTGTTGCCTATTTGTTCTTGTGCTAGGCAAGTTTGAGTGAAGGACATCAAGTTGAGCAAATTTGAGTTTGGCCGAAAGGTTCATCTTTGAGGTAAATCATGTTCTTCTTGTGTTTACATGGCATTGATGCCATGAACTATGATTAATGATGAGTTGGTGAGTGTATGTTGGTTTGGATTGATGAAGAACACAAATGTGTGGTTATGGGCATTATAACCGAGAGCTAGACTTAATGTCAAATGATGTATTTTGCTTGGTTACATGGTAAGGATGCCATGAGTGATGTATATTGGTGATTAAATAACCATGGAATGAATTAGATAATAAAGTACACTAATATGGGAAATGGACACTTTGGCCGAAAGCTTGGATTAGAGTGGAATGGCTATATGGTATTTCACTTGGTTAATTGGAAATAATGCCATGGGATGGATAGTGTATGATGTTTCATTGATGATTAGACTTATCATGGATGATGGTCATTGATGTTAGAATATGATGGGTGTGTTAGAATGATGGGCAGCACATGTATATAAAATTGGGCCTTTTGGCCGAGAGCTTGAGTGTGTGTATCTTAGTGTTCTTCATGTGAGTCATGGTAGTTTAATCCATGAGTGTGTGTTGTTGATGCCTATTTGATTGTTATGGTAGGCATTTTGAGTGAAGAACACTTGGGCATTTGAAGCTTGGCTTGTAAACCGAAAGCTATTGAGGTAGGGTTCACTAACACTTGATTATTGCTTGGTGAATGTACCATGGTTCAAGTGTTTAGAGTGGCTAAGTGATGGTTAAAATTTGCCAAATGACCTTAGTTGCTTGATGGGCTATTGAGATTATACTTGGTTGTTTTGTTGATTAGCTAATTGACTAGTGTACATGTACTAGAAATGCAAGTAAATGTGGCCTATTTGCTTGGCATTTTGGGAGCTCCAAGTGGAAGTGGAGTGTTTGATGGTGTTTTGTGTGCAAAAATGCACATGGGTACATGTATGGTATATATGGCCGAGAGCACTATGTGGTGTGTGTGTGTGTTATTGTGTGCTTTGGTGCTTTCCTTGTGCTTGCTAACCCCAGTTATGAAATTATATGCCATGGTTATCTATCTTGTATATGTATATGCTTGGTTTTCTTGTCTTTGTGTTTGTTTTGCAGGTTGAGCTAACCAAATGGAGGTTAAGCTTTGAGTGAACACTCAGCTTAACTAAATAGACTCATTAATTGAGTTGTATATATATATAAATGTGAATCCTACTGAGTTATACTCACTGCCCATTCTATTTATTTTTCAGGCAAGGACATTCGGCCTGAGTAGTGTTTGCTTGCTTTGTGCTTGTGTTTGCACTAATTTTGCTTAATTTCCAAGGTATGTGCCAATGTGTGCTTGGCTTATCAATTTGGTTTCATTACAAGTCTTATTTACTTATGGATGGCCGAGACTTATAGACTAAGTTTGCAGGCAGTAGTTGGAGACTTGTCTAGGAGAGCATATGGATACCTGGACTGTGGCTTTGATCATAGTATTTTCCTTCATGACCATGAATCAGGCTATTGGGTTGGTGTTGCAGTGTGTACTCTTGTATGGCATACTTAAGGTTCTGTTTGACCATTAGGGGTCTTGGTATGTAATAACTTGGCATGGACAACTTATGGATTCATGGCATGTGTAGCCATGTTAGGTTGCTAGGTAGACTACCTTTTTGGAGTGTACATATGTGTAGTCTTTAATGCCTAGACTTGTGATGGTTTTGTTGGTTTTGTATGCCAAGTTATGTATGTACTTATGGATGGCATTATTGTGCTTATGTATGATGGATATGTATGGGCCAAAGTTTGGCCACCTTTATGTGAATGGTTATGGACTTGAACTTGTGTAAATGTTTATGTGCACCTCCATGTGTACCTATAGTTGGCCGAGAGCATCATGCATATTAACTTGTGGTTTTCAAAATCTGAAACCAACTTGTGGCTTCTTGGTTTCTATATAGGTAGTACACTTGATTGCACACCAAATATGCACTTAAAATCTCATTAAGTGTTGCCTTGTTTGGTATGCAAGTAATCAACCAAAACCTTGCTTGTTGTGCAAGTTAGGGGTATTGGGCCTTGCTTTTGCTGCAAGTTGTTAATGGACTTTGTTAAAGCCTCCTGGGCCACCTCCCAAGCCTCTTAACTTAAGAAAATAAGACTTAAAAGTTGCCATTGCTTGCTTGGCCGAGAGTTAGAAGCTTAGTTTTGGGGTTGGGCTTGTGAGTTAGTTTGAAAACTTATAGGCCAGGGCCTGAGTGAGGTGTGACAATGTCCATCCGTCCTCTCCCCGAAAGCTTTCTCCCTCTCGGGTCTCATCCGTGCTGTACCATTTCGGAGAAGGTGACGAAGTGGATGGCCAAATTCTACCTTCCTTCTTACCTCGTCGCGAGGTTACCTTTCCCGGGATCATACGGTTTTATGGCCCATTCGGGTGAAATCACCGTTTACCGAGCTCAGTTGAAAGCTGATCTTCGGTATCCTCCCCACTGGATGATATGTGAGTTCTGCAAGTTTCACGAGATTACCGTGAATTAGCTCCCTCTTAATTCTTATTCTTACTTCAATTCTTTTCTTTGCATGTGCAGAGTTTTTAAGATACAGCCCAACTTTTTTTTCTTCCTTCAATCCTACAAACTCCACCTGGTCCCGAAGGGTGGCTTTTACTTATTGCTTCCCCGTGGGTCCGGGAGCAAAAAATTCACTTTCACCTTTGACAATAAGGATAATTGGTGGGGTTGGCAGAAGAAACTCTTTTTTGTGTCAGTTCCCGAATCTTGGAGCCACGTACTGACCAGATGGGCTTCAGGGACACTTAAGATCGACGTGGTCGACCCTAGGAAGCTTTTGACCTCAGGGTTGCTCGCCAAATTTGACGAGTTCGACCGGCAAACTCGGGCGGTTGCAGATTGGGATTCTGAGCCCCTCCCCGTTCTCTGTACCCCTTTCCCAATAAGTGGGACCTCATGATCGAAGAGGTCCTTCGGGAACTGGGGGTAGTGAACGCACACCAGGTTGGTTCCTTAGCCGCTCTTCTACAAATCTTAGTATTTTCCGTATCTATCATTTTTTAGATGAATGGCTAAGGGATGATGTACTGACGGAACTTTGGCGCGATCTCGCAGGGGATGTGGTTCAGGCTCCCTGGTCAGAGGCTCACGCCCAAAGAAAGGCTATTTGGGATAGATGTATCTCGAAGGATAGAGTGCCAAGGGAGCCGTTCTGGACTTTCACGGAGGACATGAATTTGTTCTCCGAGGACAGCCAATTAATGGCTCCCCAGATGGAGACGGGTGTGCTGACAAACGCCACCTTCTAGTCACTCATCGATGAATGCCCCAACAAGGAGATCCTCGCGGCGAGATGACCAAACACGCCGCCCAGGTAGGTTTTTCTTCTTTTCCTTAGAAAGATTTCCCTTTGTTTTTGTTGCTTCTTGACCCTTATTCGGGGCTTTCTTTTTTGTAGCTCTTGGCATACAGTGGGTACTTTCGCTCCTCGGCGGCGAAACAGGCTGAGGCTCATTCTCAGTCCGAAGATTCTCTCAAGAAGGTGAAAGACTTTTGCGCCAGATACGTCCTCAAGTACGGCGAGCTGAACAAGATCATTCAGGAGGACGTAGTGAA
>SMDT01002045.1:0-56178 GCA_005392925.1 Aquilaria sinensis | reverse complement strand
TGAGATCAAGGTTCCTTAGCCTGTGCGATTGCTCCATTGTTGTCACAATAGAGCTCTATCGGGTTCGGCAATGCTTGGAACCACCTCCAAGTTCAGTGATGAACTTCTTGATCCAAACTGCCTCATTCGCAAGCATCAGAGGCAGCAATGTACTAGATTCTATTGTAGAGTCAGTTACTATCTACTTCTTTGAACTTTTCCAGCTCAAAGCACCACCACCAATGTAAAAATACATAATGAGATTATGATTACACAAAATCACCCTTATCGCATTGGAAGCTAGCATTCGCGGTAAGCCCTTACAGTGAGCTCATCTTCACCCCCAATGTTACCACATCCAAAAATGGGAGACCCCCATATTCCCCCTACCATTTCCCCCACCATAATTCAATACGCCCCTTCTGTACCACCCCTTTTTCAGTTACATCTTAACCACCGTCCGCCACCTCCACCACCTCGGCTCTGGAGAATTACAAGTGTCATTGTTACCCACTCACAAAAATGGGCGAATCAAGTGTGTGTCATAATGGCTAAAAAACTTTATATTGTGTAATTCTCACCATATTGTTTGAAGTGTGGGGGGTAAAAGGCAAGATTAATACTTCCCTAAAAGTGTTCCAAGTTGGTAACTTGGTCCCCAAGAAAAGCCTTAAGGATTGCTTGTTTGCCAAGCAACCTATGGACTTTTTTGTAAGATTTTGAAAATTCGGGTACTCAATTGCAAAAATTTCACAAAAGAGATTTGGAGAGTTATGGGAAGGATATGAATGGTATGAAAGTGCTATTGGACGACCAAATTGTTTATGGAAGACAACTAAGGACAAAGAAAACACAAAAAGGCATAAAGGACCTAAGTGTTCTAATGTAGGCCTTAAGATGTGTATGTCTATGACTTAAGTCACACAGAAGTTTTGTGGGGTTATCCCACATAAGGAGGGCTGCTAAAGGAAGATAAGGATGGTCAACTGTGGGCCAACAGATTAAGACTAACAAACCATAGTCTTGTAGCAATGAAAATGACATAAAACAAGGTTAAAACCACTTAAGTGTCTTTAGTTTACTTTTGACTATTTTAGTAGTCAAGACCACCTTTGGTTCTCTAAATTTTGGCCTCCACCAGCAAAAAGAAAGCCATCCCTCTCCTCCACACCTCCTCCATAGCCACCATACCTTCAAACTCAAAACTACTTGTAATTAAAGTCAAAGAAGCACAATTGGAAGCTATTTGGTGCTATTGCTTGAGTGCACCTAGGATCAAGCTCCAATTTCAGCATACCAATCAAGGTAAGGGTTCTCTTGCTCTCATGGGTTCTTTTCAGTTTTTTCAAACATCCATGGAGCTAGGGCTAAGCTTGGAAGAGAGCCATGTGCTTGATGAACCAAGCTTAGTGTGGGGAGTGCACTTATTGAAGGTTTTGTGACCTAGTGTGAAGTGCACAGTGATGGCAGCGAATTTCTGGGTTTCTAGAACCCAAAAGTTAGTACTAACTACTGTTAAAATCCTCCTAAGACCAAGCATCAGCTTGAGGAGGTCTGCCATAGTGATTTGGTTATGTTTATTATGTGTTTTATGGACTAACCTATTGTATATGTTGCTGCCACATGTCATGTGTTTGTTGTTTGTGTTTGGCTGCTGCATTTGGTTGCTATATCTTGTATATATGCATTGTGGTTTTTTGGTTTTAGTGTCTTTGGATGTAGGTTTTAATGATGGTTACATTGCCTATTGAATCCAAGTGCTACCCTTACTAAGTTTCTCAATGAAACTTACTCCCCTCAATTCTGTCATTTCAGGTCCAGCTGAAAGATCACCTTGAAACTAACCTTTGTGGTTTGATTTTTAATTTAAAATTTCAGGTAGATGAACTTCCATATGTCTAGTTATGATCTGGAAATTTTGGTGATTTTAGGAGCACATTTGGTATTTTTAATGGTGGTACGTATTGTGTTGTGCAGCAGCTGTCCAGCATCCTGTTTTTGGAGTCCATTGTGTCTCAGGACCTCCTGCAACCTAGGGTGTGTATTTAGCTGAGTTAAGACCATATTGTAGTGAATGTATGCATGTACATGTAGTGTATGTAAAATGAGACAAGTATGAGAACATTTGAGTAATGTTTTGGCTATGTAAGTGATGTGGTACAAAGCTGCCTATGTGTGAATGATGGGCTGCTTACTTGTAAATTCTGTTTTGGCAACATAACGTTGTTAAAAGAAGGCGAATGTAACTCCTATGTGTAATGGACATATATGGGATATCCTTGGAGGGCTTTCCCCTTGTTAATGAAGTGTTTGCATGGTTTCGAAAAATTGTATGGGCAAAATGGTCCAAAATTTTCCAGAATTTCGACTCTGGACCTAAAGTTTCATATCTCCCTGTGTAGAATGAATCTTGGTATGAAATTTTGACCACACCTAGATAAAATCTAGAGGGTTAACTGGGATTTTGAATTTCTAGATTTAGAGCCCTTTAACCAAAGATATGACGTTGCAAACTTGGCTGAGTTACTGTTCATTTGGTCAGAATTTTGTAACCAATTTAAAAAATCCATAACTTGGTCCATAGGTGGGCTATTGATGTAAAAAAAAATTCCATGGTTTGATCTAGGTCTCCACTTGATAATGGAACAAATAAAACAGGGGGGTATGTGGCTATAATGATAGAGTTTATTACTGGAAGTTACAGGTGCAGTACCTGGTCACCAGGACTTAAGAAGATTGCCTAATGTGTGGAAGCCAAAACTAAGACTTGTGCTAGTGTTTTCCTTCTTAGCTACCATAGTGTGCATAAATTTAAATATGTGTGTTATGGTTAGACCAATATGCATGTATTTACATAGTGCTCAAGAGGGTCACTTGAGTCTGTACACTAGGGGTGTTGTTCTGATGACCTACAGAATACACCAAACCTGGGAGTTGAAATGCACAGTTTTGGCACCATAACTAGACTTCCTCAGAGTGGGTAACAGTTCCAAAATAATTGTGAATGTTTCCATTCCATTCTAAACAAGTTGTGAATGTTTCCATTCCATTCTAAACAAGTTATGAATGTTTCTTTTCTAACCTAGTTGTGAATGTTTCTCTTCCAATCTAGTTGTGAATGTCTACATTCCATTCTAAACAACTTGTGAATGTTCCATTCAATTCTAAACAAGTTGTTAATGTTTCTATTCCAAACTAGTTGTCAATGTGTACATTCCATTCAAAACTAGATGTGAATGGTTCCATGCCATTTCAAACTAGTTATGAATCCTTCTGTTCAATTCTAAACTAGTTCTGTATGTTTTTGTTCCCAACTTGTTATGAATGTTTCCATTCCAATCTAAGCTAGTTATGAATGTTTCTATTCGTAACTAGTTGACTAAGTTTCCACTTCATTCTAAAAAAGTTGTAAATGATTGCAATCCAAACAAGTTGTGCATGTTTTTATTCCAAACTTGTTGTGAATGCTTCCATTCCATTCTAAACTAGTTATGACTATTTCCATTCCATTTTATACTAGTAGTGAAAATTTCAATTCCAAACTAGTTCTTAATGCTTCCACTCCATTCTAAACTAGTTATGAATGTTTCCATTCCAAACTAGTTGTGAAAGTTTCTATTCCCAACCTGTTGCGAATGTTTCAATTCTTTTCTAAACTAAGTGTGAGCATTTCTTTCCATTCTAAATTAGTTGTGAAAATTTCCATTCTAAACTAGTTGTTAATGCTTCCATTCCACTAAAAACTAGTTGTGAATGTTTCTTTTCCAAATAAGTTGTGAAAGTTTCTATTCCAAACTAGTTTTGATCATTCGAAACTAGTTGTCAATCTTTGCATTCTACTCTAAACAAGTTTTGAACATTTGTATTCCATTCTAAACATGTTTTCAATGTTTCTATTCCAAACTAGTTATTAGTGTTGCCTTTCCATTCTAGACTAGTTGTGAATGTTTCCATTCTAAACAAGTTATGAATGTGTCTATTCCGAACAAAAATGTTTCCATTATAAACAAGTTATGAATGTCTTTATGTCACCACCTCACAAAATGGGAGAATTACAAGTGTGTCATAATGGCTAAAAACCATTATATTGTGTAATTCTCACCATAGTGATTGTAGTGTGGGGGGTAAAAGGTATGATCAACACCTCCTTAAAAGTGTTCCAAGTTGGTAACTTGGTCCCCAAGAAAAGCCTTAAGGATTGCTTGTTTGTCAAGCAACCTATGGACTTTTTTGTAAGATTTTGGAAATTTGGGTACTCAATTGCAAAACTTTCAAGAAAGAGATTTGGAGAGTTATGGGAAGGATATGAATGGTATGAAAGTGCTATTGGAGGACCAAATTGCTTATGGAAGACAAGTAAGGACAAAGGAAACACTAAAAGGCATAAAGGACCTAAATGTTCCTAATGTAGGCCTTAAGATGTGTCAAGTCTATGACTTAAGTCTAAGGGAAGTTTTGTGGGGTTATCCCACATAAGGAGGGCTGCCAAACTTGATAATTAGTCAAAAATGGTGGGCACATGTGGGCCAATGAGATTAAGACTAAGAAACCATAGTCTTGTAGCAAGGAAAATGACATAAGACAAGGTTAAGACTACTTAAGTGTGTTTA
Source organism: Aquilaria sinensis (assembly GCA_005392925.1). NCBI lineage: Eukaryota > Viridiplantae > Streptophyta > Magnoliopsida > Malvales > Thymelaeaceae > Aquilaria > Aquilaria sinensis. The sequence continues at coordinate 51,589 of SMDT01002045.1, read as the reverse complement.
GTGCCCTACTCATTTAAGGCTATTTAAGTAGTCAAGACCACCTTTGCCTCTCTAAATTTCATCCTCCACCAGCCCAAAGAAAGCCAGCCCTCTCCTCCACACTTCCTCCATAGCCACCATACCTTCAAACTCAAAACTACTTGCAATTGAAGTCGAAAGGAAGCACAATTGGAAGCAAACTGGTGCTATTGCTTGAGTGCACCTAGGATCAAGCTCCAATTTCAGCATACCCATCAAGGTAAGGGTTCTCTTGCTCTCATGGGTTGTTTTCTGTATTTTCAAACATCCATGGAGCTAGGGCTAAGCTTGGAAGAGAGCCATGTGCTTGATGAACCAAGCTTAGTGAGGGGAGTGCACTTATTGAAGGTTTTGTGACCTAGTGTGAAGTGCACAAAGATGGCAGTAAAATGAGGGTTTCTAGAGCCCAAAGTTAGTACTAACTACTGTTAAAATCCTCCTAAGACCAAGCATTAGCTTGAGGAGGGCTGCCATAGTGATTTGGTTATGTTTATTATGTGGTTTATGGACTAACCTATGGTATATGTTGCTGCCACATTTCATGTGTTTGTTGTTTGTGTTTGGCTGCTGCATTTGGTTGCTATATCTTGTATATATGCATTGTGGTTTTTGTGTTTTAGTGTATTTGGATGCAGGTTTTAATGATGGTTACATTACCTATTGAATCCAAGTGCTACCCTTACTAAGTTTCTCAATGAAACTTACTCCCCTCAATTCTGTCATTTCAGGTCCAGCTGAAAGATCACCTTCAAACTAACCTTTTTGGTTTGATTTTTGATCTGAAATTTCAGGTACATGAACTTCCATATGTCTAGTTATGATCTGGAAATTTTGGTGATTTTAGGAGCACATTTGGTATTTTTAATGGTGGTACTTATTGTGTTGTGCAGCAGCTGTCCAGCATCCTGTTTTTGGAGTCCATTGTGTCTCAGGACCTCCTGTAACCTAGGGTGCGTATTTAGCTGAGTTAAGACCATATTTTAGTGCATGTATGCATGTACATGTAGTGTATGTAAAATGAGACAAGTATGTGAACATTTGAGTAATGTTTTGGCTATGTAAGTGATGTGGTGCAAAGCTGCCTAAGTGTGAATGATGGGCTGCTTACTTGTAAATTCTGTTTTGGCCACATAAAGTTGTTAAAAGAAAGGGAATGTAATTCCTATGTGTAATGGACATATATGGGATAGCCTTGGAGGGCTTTCCCCTTGTGAATGAAGTGTTTGCATGGTTTGGAAAAATTGTATGGGCAAAATGGTCCAAAAGTTGACAGAATTTCGACTCTGGACCTAAAGTTTAATATCTCCCTGTGTAGAATGAATCTTGGTATAAAATTTTGACCACACCTAGAGGACATCTAGAGGGTTAACTGGGATTTGGAATTTATGGATTTAGAGCCCTGTAGCCAAAGATATGACGTTGCAAATTTGGCTGAGTTACTGTTCATTTGGTCAGAATTTTGTAACCAACTTCAAAAATCCATAACTTGGTCCATAGGTGGGCTATTGATGTAAAACAAAATTCCTTGGTTTTCTCTAAGTCTCTACTTGATAATGGAGCAAATAAAACAGGGGGTATGTGGCTAGAATGATACAGTTTATTAGTGGAAGTTACAGGTGTAGTAGCTGGTCACTAGAACTTAACAAGATTGCCTAATGTGTGGAAGCCAAAACTAAGACTTGTGCTAGTGTTTTCCTTCTTAGCTGCCATGGTGTGCATGAAATGTGAATATGTGTGTGATGGTTGGACCAATATGCATGTATTTACATAGTGCTCAAGAGGGCCACTTGGGTATGCACACTAAGGGTAGTGTTCTGATGACCTACAGAACACACCAAACCTGGGAGTTTAAATGCACAGTTTTGGCACCATAACTGGACTACCCCGGAGTGGGTAACAGAAGTTGGTATCAGAGCATGGTTTATACATGTACATTGCATATAGTTGCATTGCATGCATCTACATATATGAACTCAGTTTGGTCAGCTGCTAGTGTCAAGTACCATTGAAATACCTATGATCTTTATATGTGCTCTATGATGGATCATCAATGCAGGAAGTAAACATGGTTGCCACAAGGAGAGGGGAACCACCCCGAAGGCCTCCTACTGATTCTAGGCAACAAAGAAATGGACAGAATAGAGGGAATCAGGGGCAACAGGGGGTACCAAACCCTGAAGTGCCTCAGGTTTGGTTAGAGCTTCAGAGGAACTTAGCTCTAATCAATGAAAACTTAATAAGGCTGATTCAAGCACAACAGCAGGGAGTCCAAGTAGCTCCAGCAGAACCAGTTCAAGATGCACAGCAGCAACCAGAAGAGGATACTAGGAACACATCTGAATATGTTCCTTCTGGAAGCTTAGAAGACACAAATGATGAAACTGTTGAGGAGGAAGATGAGGATAGGAGAAATCCAAGAGGAAGAAGACTAAGGTCTCAGATTGGTCAGGTGTCCAGGACCAATCCCTCAGTCTATGACCATTCCTCCACTAGGAATGAGATTGAGGAAGGCCATGAGAGAAGATCCAGGAGAAGGCAGAGAGATCATAGAGAGCATCACCATACAGAGGACTCTCACAGATCCAGGAGACATAGATCAGAGGATCTAGAAGGCCTAGATGAGGTCAGACTGTTGGAGAGGTTCCAAGGCCTAAGACCTCCACAGTTTGATGGAAGAGCTGGGCCAGAGAGAGTTGAGGAGTGGTTAATCTTCATTGAAAAAATGTTTGAGAGGATGCCACTCAGCTCCACCAAGAAAGTGTCACTGGCTACCTACAATCTGGTAGGCAGTGCAGAGATATGGTGGAGGAGCACCAGAGATAGGTATGCTTTCCAGAAGGGGAGAAGGCCAGGAAGAGATATTGAGATGAGCTGGCTAGAGTTCACACAGCTATTCCAGGAGCAGTACATCAGTGATGCTATCAAGGATATGAAGCAAGCTGAATTTGATGCTCTAAGGCAGGACAACCTCAGTGTCCTAGAGTATGAGCACAAATTCAATCAGTTGGTGAGGTATGCTCCTCAGTATCATGGACTGGAGGAATTGAAGGCCAAAAGATTTGTCAGAGGCCTAAAGTCAGACATTAGAAAGGCTGTTAGACCTTTTGGAGCAGTTACATACTATGAAGCAGTGCAGAAAGCTCTATTAGTAGAGCAAGAGGAGTATGAGACTAAGTACTTTCCCAGTGGACCAGGGGAAAGTAGTCAGGCAGGAGGCAAGCAGAAGAAGCCACCACATGGCAAGGGAATTGCCAAGAGTTCCCATTTTGGTGGTGAGGGCAAGGTTAAGGGGAAGTTCCCTGGCCTAAGGTGCCCTAAGTGTAGGAGGTTTCATGGAAAGAAACCTTGCTACTTTGATACCCAAGCGTGTCTAAGATGTGGATCCATGGATCATTGGATCAAAGACTACCCACAGGCTCAAAGGAGGCCAGAAGACCAAGGTCCAGTAAGACCTATTGGGGCAGGACCTAGAGGAGGAGCACCAAGGGAGGGACAGCAGAGGCCAGTTCCTCCAGTGCCTCAGCCTCCAGTGCAGAGAGCTGGCAGAGTCTTCCAAGTGGAGAGGCCAGAGACATCAGAGCAGGGAGGAGCACTAAGAGGTAACATTTACCTTAATGGTATGCCTGTTAGTGTTCTGTTTGATACTGGTGCATCTGTGTCTATAGTGGCTAGGAAATTTGTTGATGCCATGAAATTGCCTACTGAAATCATGCCTAGGATATCCTTAGTGAAAACAGCAGGTAGTCAATGTCTTTTCACTAATGACCTAGCTAAGGATTGTGAGCTAGTAGTAGGAAAGACTAAGGTTATGACTAATCTGCTAGTGTTGGACATTCCTAAGTATGATTTAGTGCTGGGTATGAATTGGCTTGCTATGCATAACATAAGAATTGATTGTGCTAAGAGGGAAATCACATTGCCTGATGGTGAAGTGCATGCATTAGTGAATTCTAAGGAATTAGTGTATGAAATGCATGGCATGGAGCTAGAGGTATTAGATGAGATACCTGTGATTTCTGAGCATGATTACTGTTATGCATTGAATGAATTGCACTGTGATAAGGAAGTGGACAGAATACCTATAGTGAGAGACTTTCCACAAGTCTTTCCTAAAGACCTGCCAGGTATTCCTCCACAAAGGGAGATTGAATTTGAAATCAAGCTGCAACCAGAAGCTAGTCCAATATCCATACCTCCTTACAGAATGCCAATCACAGAGATGAATGAGCTCAAGAAACAACTTGATGAACTTCTTGAAAAAGGGTTCATAAGGCCAAGTGTTTCACCATGGGGAGCTCCTGTTCTCTTTGTGAAAAAGAAGGATGGATCTTTGAGACTATGCATTGACTACAGGAAGCTTAATGCAGTGACTATCAAGAACAAGTATCCACTCCCTAGGATAGAGGATCTTTTTGATCAACTCAAGGGAGCTAAGATCTTCTCCAAGATAGATTTGAGATCTGGATACTTCCAATTGAGAGTAAAGGAAGAAAATATTCCTAAGACTACATTCAGGACCAGATATGGGCATTATGAGTACACAGTCATGCCATTTGGTTTGACTAATGCCCCAGCTGCTTTCATGGACCTGATGAACAGGGTGTTCAGACCACATCTGGACAAATTTGTGGTTGTGTTCATTGATGACATCCTAGTGTATTCCAAGGATGAAAATGAACATGAACATCATTTGAAGATTGTCTTAAAGACTCTGTTGCAACATCAGCTTTATGCCAAGTTATCCAAGTGTGAATTCTGGATAAGGGAAGTGTCTTTCCTAGGACACATCATAGATGCACAAGGCCTTAAGGCAGACCCTGAAAAGGTCAAGGCAGTGCAAGAGTGGGAAAGACCAAAGACTGTGAAGGAAATCAGAAGTTTCCTAGGATTAGCTGGATACTACAGGAGATTTGTATCAGGCTTTTCCATGATTGCCTCAGTTCTTACTCATCTGACTAAGAAGGGTCAAAGATTTGAGTGGACAAAGGCAGTGTGAAAAGCAGTTGCCAGGAGTATCAGAGGACTTTTGAAGCTCCAGTTTTGATTCCTTAACTGATCAAGATGAGCAAATAGTTACTATGCCTATACATGCACAAAGATTAGGAAGCCCAAATTTACACAGAAACCAATTCAAACTGTGGATTAAAGATGGTTAAAAAGCATGGAGACATGACTCCAATATAACACAAGATTTTAGGAGACTAGCAGGTGCCTATGTACCAATCCTTTGCCTACAAGCAAGGAGTACTTACTTCAAGGACCAAATAGTATGTGCCTAAAGGACTTCTTAAGGGATGAAATACTTGAAGATGCTCACAAGAAGTTGAAGAAGTTGAAGCCCAGATGGGTCCAGAAGATGAGTGAGACATACATGGAGTGCCAGACTCCATTGTATCTGATAGAGATCCAAGATTTAAAGCTCAGGTTGGAGTGCTTTTCATAAAGCACTATGAACCAAAATCCACCTGAGTACTGCTTATCATCCTCAGACAGATGGGCAATCTGAAAGGGTGATACAGATACTGGAAGACATGCTCAGGAGCTGTGTGTTAGATTTCAAAGGTGAATGGGACCAACACTTGCCATTGGTGGAATTCTCATATAACAATAGTTACGAAAGCACCATTGGCATACTTTATGAAGCATTATATGGAAGAAGGTGCATGACACCCCACTGTTGGGTGGAAGCCTCAGATAGGCTAGAGATGGGTCCTGAAATTATTGAAGAGACTTCTGCCAAAATCAATAAGATTCAAGAGAGATTAAAGGCAGCCAATGAAAGGACCATAGCCTATGTCAACAAAAGAAGGAGAGAATTGGAATTTGATGTTGGTGACAATGTTTGGCTGAAAGTTGCACCAACCAAAGGCACTGTCAGATTTGGCAAAAGAACCAAGTTAGCTCCAAGATACATCAGTCCTTATGAGATCTTGGATAGAGTTGGCAAGGTAGCATACAAGTTAGCTCTACCGCCAAGCATGTCAAGTGTTCATAATGTTTTTCACATCAGTATGCTTAAGAAGTGTCTACTGGACACAAGGCATGCTATTGTAGTGGAAGACATACAGTTAGAACCTAACTTGACATATGAAGAGAAACCTATAGCTATCTTAGCCAAGGATACTAGAAGGTTAAGAAACAAACATATTTGCATGGTTAAAGTTCAGTGGTCACACCATTTTGAAAGAGAAGCAACCTGGGAAACTGAAAAAGACCTTATGGAAAGGTATCCTGAAGAGTACCCGAAGCTAAAGGCCATTTTGGAGGACCAAAATTTTTAAGGGGGGGAGGATTGTTACCACCTCACAAAATGGGAGAATTACAAGTGTGTCATAATGGCTAAAAACCATTATATTGTGTAATTCTCAATATAGTGATTGAAGTGTGGGGGGTAAAAGGCATGATCAACACCTCCTTAAAAGTGTTCCAAGTTGGTAACTTGGTCCCCAAGAAAAGCCTTAAGGATTGCTTGTTTGTCAAGCAACCTATGGAGTTTTTTGTAAGGTTTTGGAAATTCAGGTACTCAATTGCAAAATTCTCAAGAAAGAGGCTTGGAGAGTTATGGGTAGGATATGAATGGTATGAAAGTGCTATTGGAGGACCAAATTGCTCATGGAAGACAAGTTTGGACAAAAGAAACACTAAAGGCAATAAGGACCTAAATGTCCTAATGTAAACCTTAAGGTGTTCAAGCTTTTCACTTAAGTCTAAGGGTGGAATTGTGGGGTTATCCCACCATGAGGGGAGGCAGCCAAGACTTGATAATTAGTCAAAAATGTTGGGCACATGTGTACCAATGATTTTAAGACAAAGAAACCATAATTAGTGAGAAGGAAAATGACATAAAGCAAGGTTAAGCTTGTTAAGTGTGTTTTGGTGCCCTTAAGCTCATTTAAGGCCATTTAAGTGGCCAAATCACTTATCCCCCTCTCATTTTCGTCCTCCCCCAGCCCAAGAACACATCCATACTTCCTTCATAGCCACCACACCTTCAAACTTGCAATTGATTGAAATTGAAGGCAAAATGAAGCAATTGGAAGCAAACTAGAGCTATTTCTACTTTACTTCAAGGATCGAGCTTGATTTTCAGCCTACCCACTTTGGTAAGGGTTCCCTTGCTCTCATGGGTTGTTTTCTGTATTTTCAAGCAACCATGGAGCTAGGGGTAAGCTTGGAAGAGAGCCATGAGCTTGATGAACCAAGCTTAGTGAGCGGAGTGCACTTATTGAAGGTTTTGTGCCTAGTGTGAGTGCACAAAGATGGCAGTAAAGTGAGGGTTTCTAGAGCCCAAAGTTAGTACTAACTAGTGTTAAAATTCTCCTAAGACCAAGCATTAGGTTGAGGAGGGCTGCAATAGTGATTTGGTTATGTTTATGATGTGTTTTATGGACTAACCTACGGTATATGTTGGTGCCACATTTCATGTGTTTGTTGTTTGTGTTTGGCTGCTGCATTTGGTTGCTATATCTTGTATATATGCATTGTGGTTTTTGTGTTTTAGTGTCTTTGGATGCAGGTTTTAATGAGGATCACATTACCTAGTGAATCCAAGTGTTACCCTTACTAAGTTTCTCAATGAAACTTACTCCCCTCAATTCTGTCATTTCAGGTCCAGCTGAAAGATCACCTTCAAACTAACCTTTGTGGTTTGATTTTTGATCTGAAATTTCAGGTACATGAACTTCCATATGTCTAGTTATGATCTGGAAAGTTTGGTGATTTTAGGAGCACATTTGGTATTTTTAATGGTGGTACTTATTGTGTTGTGCAGCAGCTGTCCAGCATCCTGTTTTTGGAGTCCATTGTATCTCAGGACCTCCTGTAACCTAGGGTGCGTATTTAGCTGAGTTAAGACCATATTGTAGTGCATGTATGCATGTACATGTAGTGTACGTAACAAAACCCTTAGGTTATGTCATGTACACATCCTTAAGTAACTTTCCATTAAGCAAAGTGGTTTTAACATCCATTCACTATATTTTATAATCATAGTGTTCTGTAATAGCCAATAATAATCAGATGGATTTAAGCATGGCAATTGGTGAAAAAGTTTGATCATACTCAACACCATGAATTTGCTTGAAACATTTTGCAACCAATCATCCATTACAGGTAATCATATTACCATCCATGTCAATTTTGTTCTTGAAATCCCATTTACACCCAATAAGTTTTACCATTTTAGGTGGATCAACCAAAGTCCATACTTGGTTTTCATACATGGATTCCATCTTGGACATCATGGCCTTTTGCCACTTCTTAGAGTCTGGCCCCAGCAAAGGTTCTTGGTAGAGTCATGAGAAATCCATATTTCTATGGCTTAAGTCAAATCCTACTAGACCTATGTGGGCTTTGTGCTACAGAAACAGACTCTTAAACCACAACATCTTGTGGTGTTTGGTCAAGTTCCATTTCAGGTTCAATATCCCCTTGTTGCTCTTGAATTTCTTTGAGTTCTATTTTCCTCACACTGGTTCCTTTAAGAATAAACATTTCTCTAGAAAGACACCAGTTCGAGCAACAAACACTTTTTGCTCGGATGGATTGTAGAAATAGTAAATCTTTGTTTGTTTAGGATACCCAACAGAGACATTTATGAGATTTGGGCCCTAGCTTGTCAGAGGATTGACGTTTCACATAAACCTCACCACCCCAAATCTTCATAAAAGAAAGACTAGGACACCTCTCGCTTCATATCTTGTATGCTGTCTTTTGAACCAATTTAGATGGAACTTGGTTTAGAGTAAAAATGGTTGTCTCTAGAGCATGTCCCTAAAAGGAGTTTGGAAGGTTAGCTTGACTCGTCATATATCAAACCATGCCTAACAGAGTTTGATTTCTCTTTTTAGATACACCATTCCATTGAGGTGTACCAGGTGAAGTGAGTTGTGATATTATACCATAGTCCTTTAGGTGGTCAAGGAATTCTCAGTCTAAGTATTCTCTACCCTGATCTGATAGAAGTACTTTGATACTCTTCCCGAGTTGATTTTGTACTTCAATTTTGATTTGTTTGAACTTTTCAAAGGATTCTGACTTGTGTTTCATGAGATACACATAGCCATATCTACTGAAGTCTTTAGTGAAGGTAATCAAGTATTGGAAGCCTCCTCTAGCATGTGTACACATAGGGCCACATACATCACTATGTATGAGTGCTAGTAAGTCATTAGAACTTTCACTTTGCCTAGTGAAAAGAGTTATGGTCATCTTGCCCAATAAATATGACTTACATGTCTCATACAATTCAAAATCACATGAGTCCAAGAGTCCATCCTTATGGAGCTTGGATATACGGGTCTCATTTATATGGCCTAGATGACAGTGCTTGAGATATATCAGGTTTGAGTCAGTTAATCTAACCTTCTTGGTATTCACATTATTGATTGTAGTTTACAGTTCTAGAATATAGAAACCATTGCTAAGTTAAGCACTACCATAAAAGATTTCATTTAAATAAATAAAACAACATTTGTCATTTATTATAAATGAAAAACCCTTCATGTCCAAGCAAGAAACATAAATCAAATTTCTACTAATTGTAAGCAAAAAGTTGTAGTTGTCCAATTCTAAAACTAATCCACTAGGCAAAGAGAGAACATAAGTTCCTACGACTAAAGCAGCAACTCTTGCTCCATTTCCAACACGTAGGTCTACTTCACCTCGGGCCAATCTCTTACTCCTACTTAGATCCTACACATTTGCACAAATGTGAGATCTACATCTGGTTTCTAGTACCCAAGATAAGGAAGTTGAAAAAATTAGCCTCTATAACAAAAACACCTGAAGTGGAAGTCTTACTGACACAGCCTTTCATGGGCCTGCCCAGGAAGCCTATGAGAACTTGCCCCACATTAGTTGCAATTGGCTAATTGATTATGTGCACATTAGTTAAAACCTTTATCCTTTTATTTGATTAATCCTACTATGCAATTATGCAAGAGTATGTGACTTGAATGGTAAAAAAAGTAATAAAAAAAAGATAAAACATTGCCCAGGGTTTTCACTAAAATCCAAGTTTCAAAGTAGTCAAATCATACAAAATAGCTATGGAATTAACTACACATAATTAATCGAGTGCAAGCATCCAAACAAGAGTAGACTATGCTTACACCCAAGAGCGACTCTAGAGTAGACTACTCATACATGAACATTGGAGGCAAACTAGTGGATGAAAACTCTACACTGAACACAGTACTAAGATCCATAACTAAGCTTCCACCATGGAGAAACCTCCCGGTGGTAAGATTCATAAGCCCTCCCCTATGCTTTATTAGCCTCTATTGGCCAAAAAGACAATGGTAGATAGTACCATAACCTAATGAAAAAGGAACCCACAAACTACAATTATAAAGATTCAAATAAACCATCTACCTACTTGTTAGCATAGCTGAACAACCCTCAAAGGTTGCCAGTGTAATGACACCCAAAACTACACAACAAAATCTAAGGGAGAAAGAATCAGAGATTCTCAGTAAAGGATGTTACCCACTCCAGGATAGTCCAATGATGCTCCTAAAATTGTGCATTTAGACTCCCAAGATTCGTAACGTTTTGTAGGCCATCAGAACACTACCCTTAGTGTGCATACCCAAGTGGCCCTCTTGGGCATTATGTAAACACATGCATATTGGTCCAACCATCACACACATATTCACATTTCATGCACACCATCGCATCAAAGAAGGAAAACGCTAGCACACATCTTAATCCTGGCTACCACACATTAGGCAATCTTGTTAAGTTCTAGTGACCAGCCACTGTACCTATAACTTCCACTAATAAATTGTATCATTCTAGCCATGTACCCCCATACTTTATTCATTCTATTATCAAGTAGAGACTTAGATCAAACCAAGGAATTTTTTTTTACATCAATAGTCCATCTATGGACCAAGTTATGGATTTTTTAAGTTGGTTACAAAATTCTGACAAAATGAACAGTAACTTAGCCAATTTTGCAATGCCACATCCTTGGCTACAGGGCTCCAAATTCAGAAATTCCAAACACCAATTCACACTCTAGGTGTTCTCTAGATGTGGTCAAAATTTTATAGCAAGATTCCTTCTACACAGGGATATATAGAACTTTAAGTCCAAAGTCAAAATTCTAGTCACTTTATGACCATTTTGCCCATACAAAGTTTCATAAGTGTGCAAACACTTCATTCACAAGGGGAAAGGTCTCCAAAGCTACCCGATATATGTTCATTATAGGTAGGAATTACATACTCTTGCATCTAGCAACTTTATGTAGCTAAAACAAAATTTACAAGTAAGCAGCCTATCATTCACACTTAGGCAGCTTTGCACCACATCACATACATAGCCAAAACATTGCTAAAATATTCACAAACTTGTATCATTTTACAAAAAATACATGTACATGCATACATGCACTAGAATATGGTCTCAACTCAGCTAAACACGCTTCCCAGGTTATAGGAGTGCCTGAGACAAAATGGACTCCAAAAACAGGATGCTGGACAGCTGCTGCACAACACAATAAGTACCATCACTAAAAATACCAAATGTTCTCCTAAAATCACCAAAATTTCCAGATCATAACTAGACATAAGTTAGTTAATGTACCTGAAATTTCATATCAAAACTCAAATGACAAGGTTAAGTTTGAGTGCGATCTTTCTTCTGTACCTGAAATGACATAATTGAGGGGAGCAAGTTTCATTGAGAAACTTAGTAAGGCTAGTACTTGGATTCAATAGTCAATGTAACCATCACTAAAACCTGCATCCAAAGACACTAAAATGCAAAAACCACAATGCAAATATCCAATATACAGCATCCAAATGAAATAGCCAGACACAAACAACAAACTCATGGATACGGCAGTAACATATACCATAGATTAGCCCATAAAACATGTAATAAACTTACATAAATTAGTACGGATGTTATGGACCTCCTAGTAGTCAGCACTCCCGGGAGAGGTAAAATGTTCTAAATTAAGTTTAGAACTTTAATTTCAAGTTTACAAAGCTCGAATAAAGGAGTTACAAAAATTCACTAAGTTCCAAGGAGGTTTAAGCACTAGATGAGGAGCAGGGGCAAAATGGTAATTTTTCATCCTGAGTAACCGGGCGGGCTCCTGAGTGTTTTAAGTTAAGTTTTGTAACTTAACCTTTAGCCTTACCTCAAACTTGAAACAATAACAAGAATTAATCAAGAAATGAACATATGTTAAAAGATGGGGGTTTATGTGTTTAAGGGTTGTAACTTGGAGGGGTTAAGGGGTTGAGTGAGGGTTTAAGAAGGGAAAGATGGCTAATGGCTGCCATAACCACGTTTTCCCCTCTCAAGCATTCATTTCTCTCTCAATTCAAGCTAGAAATCAAGTGATCTTAATTCCTAAAGTTGCCATCCAAGGATACCAACCAAGAGGAACTTGTTTCAAGCTAGAAAACATGGTTTGGAGGCTTGGAAGCATGATTTCTCTACTCCCCTATTTTTGATACGTGGTAAGCATTGTGTTCTTGGTTAATTCTTTGTTATTTGAGTGAATTGAGGCTTGGGTTTTGGTTAGAGAGGAAGATTGTGATGTTTGGTGCTTTGGTTTTGATTGGAACTTAGGTGAGGATTTCTTGCACTTGGTTGTTTGAAAAAGGAGTGATTCTAGCTTGTATCTTGGAGTTGAGGTAAGCGAGTAGTGTTTTTAAGCTTGAACAATGCTTGTGTCTTGAGTTTGTTGTAAGAAATTAATCCAAATTAGCCATAGCATTGAGTATGTGTTTTGGTTGAATTGTGGTGAACTATGAGGTTTGAGGAAGATTTGATGATGTTATAGAGCATCATCAATGGCATTGTGATAGTTGGTTATGTTCCTTGCAACTTGAACTATGTGTGTGTGAAGTTTGCTGGCTTTTTATGCATGTTTGAAATGTGTACTAAGTAGCCAAAGGTCATAGCAGCAACATGCATGCCAATTCTATAGTTTTGTAAAATGGCGACGCATCGCCAAGAGGTACCCATAATTGGCGACGGGTCGCCAATTGGAAAAAGGATCACAGAACGTCGACAACTGTGGTGACTCATCGCCAAGACAACATTGGAGACCCGATTTTGTTTTTAGCATAACTTTTCGCTCGGGCATCCGATTGAGGTGATTCAAAGTTCCACGTAAAACTAAGAGGGAGTACTATCACTTCCAAGTTTTAGAAACATCTAAAATGCTCCAGATTTAAAGTTGTTTTGAATCAAAATGAGGGTAATTTTTAAAGGTAGAATTTTGCACATTTTCCTAGGATGATTGAGGTGAGTCCCAAGGAGGTCCTTTGGGTACCTTGGCCCTCAAGTATGCTGGGGGTACTTTGAGGCTTCCTGAAGTCCATCGAGAAGTGGGATTTTCCCTGAGTTTTGAAAAGTTTTGAGGTTACTTGTTGAGTAAACAAGGAAACTAAGTTGCAGGTGAAAATAACCAAGTGTCATGAGCTTGAGGTGTAAGTTTTAGAACCCTTGGCAACCTGGCAGTGTTGAAAATCACGGGGTTGTAAGGAGAGGCTTTAAATGCACCGAGGTTATGAGGTTTAATAACCTAGTTACATAGTTCTCACCACAATTCCCCTGCACAGCAAAGTTAAGGAGAGGTTATATAATAAGTCAGGTGTAAGCTAAGGCTTACGAGGCACAAGTTGAGAGCTAGACTTGTGAGCCATGGAGTGATGCCCGTGAGAAAGTAAAAAAATTATGTGAGGAGCGGTCCTTCAGGATCCGAGCATGCATATCCATATATTTACATATATGAGAGGTCCCTCACACTGCAAGAGCTAGTAGAGAGTATGCATGAGTTATTTTGTATCTGTCCACAGTTTTATTGTTGGTACATAAGGTTACCCCTTACTGAGAATCTTGGATTCTCACCTTTATTATTTTGTTGTGTAGATACAGAAGAGTTGGGCCGAGTGACCGTTGAGGGTTACTCTGGTAGTAGTTTTTAGTGCACAGGTAGAATACCTGAGTTTTGATGATTCTAGTATTTTTTTGTTTGGATGCTTGTTGGTCTTGCACAGTACTAACTAAGTTGCTCATTGGTTACAGAGCCTAGTGCACATTGGTCATAGTCAGGCATAGCTAGACCTAGTTGGATCCAAATGAGTCTCTAAAGCTCACCACTGGGATTCACATCCAAGGTGGGAGTTAGTATGAGAAGATCTCAGTAGAGAATTTTGTATGTGTACATAGTACTCTAGTTGCCTCCTTAGTTATGAAGTGAAGAGTCATGGACTCGAGGATTGCTTTCTGAGTAGGGGCATTAGCTATTATATGTATGAATGCTCACGCATGTTGTTATGTGTAGTTAACTCATATAAAGGTTGATTTGTATGCTTTTACTACTCTACTTGTTTTATATGAAAAATTGTGGCCACATTAACATTTTATGGTTTAAAATGACCCGTCAAAGCATAAAGAGCTTGCATATTGCATATTCTAGGATAGTCAACTAGTGACATGGATTTAATCCGCACACATATCAATGAGTACCAACTGCAATCTGCGATGAGACCAAGTTCTCACAGGTGTCCTGGGCAGGGGCCATGGACGGCCGTGTCAGTTTTTGGTATCAGAGCCTAAGGTTTTCATTTCATAGGTATTGGAGGCTAAGACTGAGATCTAGGTTGGATGTCCATGTGCTACGAAAGTTAGTACTGACCAACATCTGGGGAATGTTGTCTGGCTTTGGTTGCAGGTTGCTATGGTTGACACTAGGTCTGGAGGTGTAAGGGGAACTTAGGAACCTAGAGAAGGTTCTAGTGATCCAGTAATTGCAAGACTGGATGAGATGTCCAGAGTATTACAGGGGTTAACTGAGACCATGACTTTGATGGCATAGAACATGACTACGATCATGACTGAGATGTTCAGAGATTATGAGGACAGAGATGAGGTCCAGGAAGGAAATGATCCATATCAGGGTCAGGAGAGGCATGCTGAACCACAACAGATGCCTAGAGCTCATGAACAAAGAAATCAAGTTCATGAAGAGGTAGTGGAACCAGAGGTGATGGAGGCCCCAAGGAGGGGAGATACTCCACATTAGATGAAGCTATTGGAGAAGTTTAAGGCAGTTGATCCACCTAGCTTTGATGGGACAGGTGATCCCGATAGAGCAGAGGACTGGTTATCCAGGATGAATAGGTTGTTCTCCTGTGGAGGCTACGAGTCTGAGTAGAGGATGATTTTGGTGCCTTTCTTTCTAAGAGGAAGGGCTAGCTTATGGTGGGATAATGTTATGGAAATACCTAGGGAAAGTAACGGTACCAGACTAGAGCATAAATAGAAGATGCTTAAGTGGTCTGACTTTGAGAAGAAGTTCAGACTGGAGTATGTCAGTGAAGCTGCATAGGATAAGAGAAGGGTTCAATTTGAGAACTTAGTGCAGGGAGAAATGTCTGTAAGAGAATATGAGCATCGGTTTAACTCACTTATTCGCTATGCTCCTTACATGGTGGGTAATGATGAGTTGAAGGCTAAGAAGTTTTGTCAAGATTTGAAACCAGTGCTCAGAAGGTACATGGTGACAGTGGATGTTAAGAACTATTGCCAGGTTGTTCAGAAGGCATTGACCTTAAAGAGGGAGTTTGATGACTCTAGAGCATCGACCAAAAAGATGGAGGTTGGGTCATCTAACCAAGGAAAGAGTGCTGGAAAGAGACCAATGGTTGAGAACCAAGGTCCATCCAAGAAGATTAAGTCCAGGATGTGTCCTAGATGAAAATAGTTTCATGTTGGGAAACCGTGCACTACGGGGACAGATATCTGTAATATCTGTGGCCAGAGAGGACATTGCGCGAGAGAATGCCCCAGTGCCCGATCGACGCAGGGTCTGCCCAGGAACTTACCCCCTGTACCACTTGCCATAGGAAACTGACCTGGTGTAGCCGTAACAGTAGTTCCACCGAGGGTATTCACCCTGGCGAGTCAGATCACCAGAGAGCTAGCTGCCGTTCAAGGTATGTTTACTTTTCAGAATGGTAGTGTTAGAGTGCTTTTTGATATAGGAGCTACTCTTTCAGTGATATCTTCTGCCTTGGTAGATAAGTGTAAATTGTAGCGAGAAATCTCAGATGAGTTAAGACTCATCAGGACTGCAGGGAGAGGTTTTATTGTAACCAATGAAGTGGTTACTAGGTATCCCTTGCAGTTAGGGGACCATGATTTCTGCTGTGAGTTGTGAGTAATAGAACTGAGGTCTTATGACCTAGTGCTGGGAATGGATTGGCTAAGTAAACATAAGGCGCAAATTAACTGTGCAAATCACTCAGTCGACATAACCGATGCTCTAGGAGCTAGAGTGACTTGCACAGGAGGTTTAGCATCCAGTGCTAAGAGTTTGCACCTTAGACTTATTGATACCATCCCCATAGTTATGGAGGAAGAGTATTACTCATTGAATGGGGTGGCCATAGAGGAGGAACTTAAAAAGATTCTGGTAGCCAATCGGTTTCCTGAGGTGTTTCCAGTAGAGTTACCTGGGTTACCACCCAAGAGAGAGACTGAGTTTACCCTTCATCTCCAGATAGGGGTTGGACCTATTTCAGTTCCACCTTATAGGATGTCAGCTCCTGAGATGGATGATTTAAAGAAGTAGTTGGAAGAACTGCTAGAGAACAGCTTTATAAGGCCTAGTGTGTCACCGTGGGGAGCCCCGGTGTTGTTTGTGAAGAAAAAGGATGGAACTTTTAGATTGTGCATCGACTAGAGAAAGTTGAATGTAGTGACAATCAAGAATAAGTATCCGTTTCCTAGGATCGATGATCTGTTTGATAGACTCAGAGGAACGAAGGTGTTTTCTAGGATTGAGCTCCGATCTGGATATTTTCAGATTAGAGTTAAAGGGGAAGATATCCCGAAAACTACCTTTAGGATGAGGTATGGACACTATGAGTATACAGTTATGCCTTTCGGTGTAACGAATGCTCCAGCGGTGTTCATGGAAGCAATGAATTGGATCTTTAAGCCATTTTTAGATCAGTTTGTTGAGGTTTTCATTGACAACATTTTGATATATTCATAGTTTGCGGCAGAGCATGAGAAACACCTTAGGGCAGTTTTGCAAGTGTTGAAGGATAATTAGTACTATGCAAAGTTGTCTAAGTGTGAGTATTGGTCCGAAAGGATTCAATTTTTTGGCCATATTGCTAGTGCTCAAGGGTTGTCAGTTGACCCTGAAAAAGTTCAGGTAGTAGTTGAGTGGAAGTGGCCAACTACAGTTACAGAAGTTCGTTGTTTCTTGGGCTTGGTAGGCTACTATAGGCGATTCATAAGGAAATTCTCTATGATAGCTACACCTTTGAAAGCCTTGACCAAGAAGACTATGAAATTTGAGTGGACACAGAAATGTGAAGAGGCTTACATGAAGTTGAAGGAAAACTTGACTAATGCACCAATACTTGTCTTACCAGATCCGAACAAGGCTTTTACAGTGTATACTGATGCTTCAGGTTCTGGTTTGGATTGTGTATTGATGCAACATAGTCAGGTTATTGCATATGGTTCGAGACAACTGAAACCTAATGAGTTAAGTTACCAGTCCATGATCTCAAACTAGCAGCAGTAATCTTTGTATTGAAATTGTGGAGGCATTATTTGATGGGGAGATCTTTCAGAATCTTTACTAATCATAAAAGTTTGAAGTACTTATTTACTAAAAAAGATCTGAACATGAGGCAACGGTAATGGATTGAGTATATCAAGGATTATGATTGCTCAATCGAGTATTGTGCTGGAAAAGGGAATGTAGTAGCAGATGCATTGAGCAGGAAGTACATGGGAATGATCCTATCTAAGGATCAGGCTACGAGTTCCTTTGAAGGAACAGCAGGGGATTGTTTCTCAGTTTTGCATGAGTTATGGCAAGACCGAGAGAAGTCCCTAGTCTACACTATAGAAGTTCAGACAACTTGGTTAGTCAGAGTCAGAGAAGCTCAGATAAAGGATCCGTTACTGAAGAAGATTTCAGGAGAAGCTAAGTTTGGCATTGTGAAGAAGGAGTTTAGATACAAGAATGGAATACTACACTATGGTGATTGACTCTATGTACCAAATGTTGAGGGACTTAGGCAACAAGTCCTACAGGAGGCACATAGTAGTACTTTGAGTATTCACCCTGGTGTTAGTAAGATGTATCGAGATTTGAAGACGCATTTCTGGTGGCCGGGATTAAAGAGGGATGTGGTAAAACATGTGGCAATGTGTTTGATATGCCAAATGGTGAAAGCAGAACATCAGAAACTAGCGGGTTCACTTCAGAGTTTATCTTTGCCAGTGAGGAAGTGGGGATCCGTTACTATGGATTTCCTAGTTGGGTTACCAAATACTCGGAGTCAACATGATGCAATATGGGTAATAGTGGACCGACTGACAAAGTCAGCTCACTTCATACCTATTAAGATTTCCTATACTTTGGAAAAGTTGGCTCAGTTGTATCTCAAGGAGATAGTGAGACTCCACGGGATACCAGATCAGATTATATCTGATAGAGATCCACGATTCACGTCGAGGTTCTAGAATGCTTTCCAGGAGGCATTGGGGAGCAAGGTCAGTCTTAGTACTACTTTTCATCCCTGGAGCAATGGCCAGTCTGAGAGAGTGATTCAAACTTTGGAGGACATGCTACGCATGTGTGTTATTGATTTTAAATGTGATTGGGATCAGCACCTACCGCTGATTGAGTTTGCTTACAATAACAGTCATCAAACTGTTATTGGTATGACACCATATGAGGCTCTGTATGGAAGGAGATGTATGACCCCACATTGTTGGGCAGATTTTGTAGATAAGATAGTCATTGGTCCAGAGGTCAGAGCTGATACCACATCTAAGATCAAGTTAATCCAGCAAAGGATTAAGGTAGCCAATGATCGGCAAACCAAGTATGCAAACTTGAGGAGAAGAGATTTGAGTTTTGAGGTTGGGGACAAAGTACTTTTGAAAGTGTCTCCAATGAAAGGAGTTAGCCGTTTTGGGCAAAGGGGCAAGTTGGCTCCTAGGTATATTGGACCATATGAGATATTGGAGAAGATAGGCAAAGTTGCTTATCGGTTGGCATTGCCACCTAATTTGTCCCAAGTGCATGATGTGTTCCACGTGAGTCTACTTAGAAAATGCACAGTGGAACCGGGACAAGTAATTAGTCCTTTAGTGATACACATTCAGGGAGACTTGGCCTACGAGGATAAACCTGTTTAGGTACTTGATAGGCAAGTCAAGAAGTTAAGGACTAAGTGGATTCCTATGGTTAAGATCTTATGGTCTAACCATAGTGAGGGAGAGGCTACATGGGAGATGGAATAGGATATGCTGAAAAGATATCCTGATGTCTTTCTAGAGTTGCAACGAAATTTGGGGGACCAAATTCCAGAATGATGGGAGAATGTTATGGACCTCCTAGTAGTCAGCACTCCCGAGAGAGGTCAAATGTTCTAAATTAAGTTTAGAACTTTAATTTCAAGTTTACAAAGCCAGAATAAAGGAGTTACAAAAATTCACTAAGTTCCAAGGAGGTTTAAGCACTAGATGAGGAGTAGGGGCAAAATGGTAATTTTGCATCCTGAGTAACCGGGCGGGGTCCCAAGTGTTTTAAGTTAAGTTTTGTAACTTAACCTTTAGCCTTACCTCAAACTTGAACAATAAAAAGAATTAATCAACAAATGAGCATGTGTTAAAAGATGGGGGTTTATGTGTTTAAGGGTTGTAACTTGGAGGGGTTAAGGGGTTGAGTGAGGGTTTAAGAAGGGAAAGGTGGCTAATCGCTGCCATAACGACGTTTTCCCCTCTCAAGCACTCATTTCTCTCTTAATTCAATCTAGAAATCAAGTGATCTTGATTCCTATAGTTGCCATCCAAGGATGCCAACCAAGAGGAACTTGTTTCAAGCTAGAAAACATGGTTTGGAGGCTTGGAAGCATAATTTCTCTACTCCCCTATTTTTGATACGTGGTAAGCATTGTTCTTGGTTAATTCTATGTTATTTGAGTGAATTGAGACTTGGGTTTTGGTTAGAGATGAAGATTGTGATGTTTGGTGCTTTGGTTTTGATTGGAACTTAGGTGAGGATTTCTTGCCCTTGGTTGCTTGAAAAGAGGAGTGATTCTAGCTTGTATCTTGGAGTTGAGGTAAGCGAGTAGTGTTTTTAAGCTTGAACAATGCTTGTGGCTTGAGTTTTTTGTAAGAATTGATTGAAATTAGCCATAGCATTGAGTATGAGTTTTGGTTGAATTGTCGTGAACTATGAGGTTTGAGGGAGATTTGATGATGTTATAGAGCATCATCAATGGCATTGTGATAGTTGGTTATGTTCCTTGCAACTTGAATTATGTGTGTGTGAAGTTTGTTGGCTTTTTATGCATGTTTGATATGTGTACTAAGTAGCCAAAGGTCGTAGCAGCAACATGCATGCCAATTTTGTAGTTTTGCAGATTGGCGACGCGTCGCCAAGAGGTACCCATAATTGGCAATGGGTTGCCAATTGGAAAAAGGATCACAGAACGTCGACAACTGTGGTGACTCATCGCCAAGACAGCATTGGAGACCCGATTTTGTTTTTAGCATAACATTTCGCTCGGGTATCCGATTGAGGTGATTCAAAGTTCCACGCAAAGCTAAGAGGGAGTGCTATCACTTCCAAATTTTAGAAACATCTGAAATGCCCCAGATTTAATGTTTTTTTGAATCAAAGTGAGGGTAATTATTAAAGGTAGAATTTTGCACATTTTGCTAGGATGATTGAAGTGACTCCCATGGAGGTCCTTTGGGTACCTTGGCCCTCAAGTATGCCGGAGGTACTTTGAGGCTTTCTGAAGTCCCTCGAGAAGTGGAAGTTTCCTTTAGTTTTGAAAAGTTATGAGGTTACTTGTTGATTAAACAAGGAAACTAAGTTGCAAGCGAATATAACCAAGTGTCATGAGCTTGAGGTGTAAGTTTTAGAACCCTTGGCAACCTGGCAGTGTTGGAAATCACGGGGTTGTATGGAGAGGCTTCAAATGCACCAAGGTTATGAGGTTTAATAACCTAGTTACGTAGTTCTCACCACAATTCCCCTGCACAACAAAGTTAAGGAGAGGTTATATAATAGGTCAGGCGTAAGCTAAGGCTTACGAGGCACAAGTTGAGAGCTAGACTTGTGAGCCATGGAGTGACGGCTGTGAGAAAGTAAAAAAATTATGTGAGGAGCGGTCCTTCGGGATCCGAGCATGCATATCCATATATTTACATATATGAGAGGTCCCTCACACTACAAGAGCTAGCAGAGAGTATGCATGAGTTATTTCGTATCTGTCCATAGTTTTATTGTTGGTACATGAGGTTACCCCTTACTGAGAATGTTGGATTCTCACCCTTACTATTTTGTTGTGCAGATATAGAAAGAGTTGGGCCGAGTGACCGTTGAGGGTTACTCTGGTAGTAGTTTTTGGTGCATAGGTAGAATACCTGAGTTTTGATGATTCTAGTATTTATTTGTTTGGATGCTTGTTGGTCTTGCACAGTACTAACTAAGTTGCTCATTGGTTACAAAGCCTAGTGCACAATGGTCATAGTCAGGTGTAGCTAGAGCTAGTTGGATTCAAAGGAGTCTTTAAAGCTCACGACTAGGATTCACATCCAAGGTAGGAGTTAGTATGAAAAGATCTCAGTGGAGGATTTTGTATGTGTACATAGTACTCTAGCTGCCTCCTCAGTTATGAAATGAAGAGTCATGGGCTCGGGGATTGCTTTCTGGGTGGGGGCATTAGCTACTATATGTATGAATGCTCACGCATGTTGCTATGTGTAGTTAACTCATATAAAGGTTGATTTGTATGCTTTGACTGCTCTACTTGTTTTATATGAAAAATTGTGGCCACATTAACATTTTACGGTTTTAAATAACCCGTCAAAGAATAAAGAGCATGCATATTGCATATTCTAGGATAATCAACTAGTGACATGGATTTATTCTGCGCACATATCAATGAGTACCAACTGCAATCTGCCGTGAGACCAAGTTCTCACAGGTGTCCTGGGCATGGGCCAGGGACGGCCGTGTCAATGGATGACCTCCTCAAGCTAATTCTTGATCTTAGGAGGATTTTAACAGTAGTTAGTACTAACTTTGGGCTCTAGAAGCCCTCATTTCACTGCCATCTTTGTGCACTTCACACTAGGTTATAAAACCTTCAATAAGTTCACTCCCCTCAATAAGCTTGGTTCATCAAGCTCATGGCTCTCTTCCAAGCTTAGCCCTAGCTCCATGGTTGCTTCAAAATATAGAAAACAGCCCATGAGAGCAAGAGAACCCTTACCAAAGCGGGTAGGCTGAATATCAAGCTTGATCCTTGAAGCATCCAAGCAATAGCTCTAGTTTACATCCAATTGCTTCCTTTTGCCTTCAATTTCAATCAATTGCAAGTTTGAAGGTGTGGTAGCTAGGGAGGAAGTGTTGCTGTGTTCTTGGGCTAGGGGAGGATGAAAATGAGAGAGGGATAAGTGATTTGGCCACTTAAATGGTCTCAAATGAGCTTAAGGGCATAAAACACACTTAAGAAGCGTCACCTTGCTTTATGTCATTTTCCTTCTCACTAATTATGATTTCTTTATCTTAAACTCATTGGTACACAAGTGCCCATCATTTTTGACTATTTATTAAGTCTTGGCTGCCTCCCCCATGGTGGGATAATTGCACAATCTAACACTTTGACTTAAGTCAAAATCTTGAACACCTTAAGGTTTACACTATGACATTTAGGTCCTGAATGCCATTTGTGTTTCCTTTGTCCAAACTTGTCTTCCATGAGCAATTTGGTCCTCCCACAGCACTTTTATACCACTCATATCCTTCTCATAACTACCCAAATCTCTTTTCTGAAAGTTTTGCAATTGAGTACCCGAATTTCCAAAATCTTACAAAAAAGTCCATAGGTTGCTTGACAAGCAAGCAACCCTTAAGGCTTTTCTTGGGGGCCAAGTTACTAACTTAGAACACTTTTAAGGAGGTGTTGATGATGCCTTTTAGCCCCCACACTTTAATTACTATGGTGAGAATTACACAATATAATGATTTTTAGCCATTATGACACACTTGTAATTCTCCCATTTTTGTGAAGTGGTAACAATCCTCACCCCCTTAAAAATTTTGGTCCTCCAAAATAGCCTTTAGCTTCAGGTATTCTTCAGTATACATTTCCATAAGGTCTTTTTCAGTTTCCTAGGTTGCTTCTCTTTTAGAGTGGTGTGACCACTGAACTTTAACCATGGGAATAAGTTTGTTTCTTAACCTTCTAGTATCCTTGGCTAAGATAGCTATAGGTTTCTCTTCATATGTCAAGTTAGGTTCCAACTATATGACTTCCACTACAATAGCATGCTTTGTGTCTAATAGTGTTAGAGGCATGCTTAAGTTAAGAGGTAATTATGACTTATTTGGCTAATTATTTAAATTAGGTATTATGTTAAGAACATACCCTTATTGTTTAATTCACCTATTGACATTTCATTTTGATTTAATTGGTGTAAGCGAGCCTAGTTAAGGTACAATGGTAGTGGCTTAATTGATTCTGTGGATAAAGGCAAGGACTTAATTGCAAAGTCTATCATAAGCATTTGAAAGGTTATGGATTGATTTGAAAAAAAAAATCAGTAAGATTGGTACCAGCCAAGTGTTAAGGACCTAATTGCCTGAAATCTAGGAGTTGCAGGTTTTACCTAAAAGAAAAGCTAGGGGCTATATTGAAATAATTGGAAAAGCTTGGCTAGAGAGGTTCAAGGAAGAATCTGCTCAGATTAATAACCTATGGCCAGAGTTGAAAACAAATGGACAGAAGAAGGATTTAAGTGAGGGTTTAATCCCCACTTAACGCCTATTAAATCCAGCGTGTCGGGCATATGTCAAAAGGAGCTTGAGTTAGTTCCTTTTTTGTCTAAACCATTTCCATGTCTGGTTTTAGCTAAACAACAGAGCTGAGATGCTGATTACGAAGGAAAAATGTGCAGATTTGGTTTCAGATGTAAGGTAGAGTTTTCAAATTCAAGGGTAAGAAATTTGCTTCTATGTCAGGTCAAGGAAATTGAAGTCCTTGGTGATGGTTTCAGGTAATTACAGGGATTGGGTTAGGTGTTCAGAGCTGCCATGGCAAGCTTGAAAGAGAGGTAGCCTGGTTTAGCTAAAGGTCAGGCTCAGGTTATAAGACGAAGTTCTTTTCTTCACAGCCATGCTAAGTCATTAAAGGGGCTTTAGAAACGGAGTGGGAATTCTGGAAATTCTAGAGATAAAGGTGAATTAAAAGGTAAGGGACACTAGCCTTATTTGCTATTGTTAACGCATGTATTGAAATTGTCTGGTAAGATGCAAAGTAAGAAATGCTAGGAAATCATATGACATTGAACTGATATGAGTGATCATTGTTTATAGAGGGGTATTGAATTGTTCAAGGTTCCTAATGGCTAGAGTAAGATTTAAAGGTCTGTAGAAATAAGGCTAATGGATTCTTATCGGCCAGAGTAAAAAGGATGCTCTGAGAGAAAACTTTAGCCTTGTTGATATATTGTTTGTATTGTTTGATTAAATCCATTTTTGGATTATTGAATGATGATTGAAGCAATCAAAGCAAGCGAGGGGAAGTGTTGACCCAAGAGCACAGATGGCCATATTGATTGTTTGAATCCCTAGGAGCTCATTGTTGTTTGTGGTTATGCTTGCTATTGTAGCTAATGATGGCTAAAAAAAATAGCCCAGCTAATGGATTGCTTACTAATCCCGAAAGGGTTATTGGGTTGCTTATTGAACCTGAAAGGGTTATTGGAATGTTTATTGAACCCGAAATGGTTATTGGATTAAATAGGTATTGCTTGCATCATTTGCACCATTTGCATCATATGCATCATGTAAATTATATTGTTATTGTATATATTTTGTTATTGTGCTTGCCTGCATTTGTTTTCTAATTTTGGTTGCAGGCAATTAGTTACTACTAAGCTAGCAAGCTACTGTGAATCTAGACCATATTCAAATCTTAATGGTCATTGAGTGTCTCTTATTGAGTTTCCAAGCAAACTCACCCCTATTGATTCTTTTTGCAAGAAATCATGAGAGCTAGATCAAAACTATATTTTCTCTGCTCTTACTGTTTGCAAGGCTGATGAAGGTGATATGGACCTCTATAAAGTGTTTTGTACATAAAACAAGTCCTGGATAGGGTTTTTTAACCCTAGGTCCTATTTTTATTGTATTTTAGGCTACCGGTTAGGTTTTAGGTTCAATTGTATTGTTTCCACTGTATTTCGGCTAATTCTATTAACTATATTGTAAAACACATATGAAGGGTTGTTATTGTTTCTGATAAATACAAAGCTTTTGGAATCATTTATTATTATTTAATATGGATTTACAATATAATTTCCATCTCCTTAAGCTACCTAAATCGGTTTTCAGTTATTTCTACGGAAATATGGCTTAATAACTGAACTTGTTGACTAAATTTTGAATTATTGCTTCCTGACTTATTTTGGGCACCAACCTTAGTATACAAGTCATTTACCATGTTTATGATGTGTCTAAACTTTAAGAATTGGTTTTCCAAGTCAAATTATGGGTTTTGTCAATAAATTGCATTTCTGCAGTCAATACTAAAATTTTAGGTCTTAATTGTCAAAGCTCATATTTAATATGGATTTACAATATAATTTCCATCTCCTTAAGCTACCTAAATCGGTTTTCAGTTATTTCTACGGAAATATGGCTTAATAACTGAACTTGTTGACTAAATTTTGACTTATTGCTTCCTAACTTATTTTGGGCACCAACCTTAGTATACAAGTCATTTACCATGTTTATGATGTGTCTAAACTTTAAGAATTGGTTTTCCAAGTCAAATTATGGGTTTTGTCAATAAATTGCATTTCTGCAGTCAATACTGAAATTTTAGGTCTTAATTGTCAAAGCTCATATTTTATCAGGTTGAAAAGTTTTTTTATATCTAAACAAGTTAATTTTAGCTTAACAATCCTATATGTGGCTGTTTATATGGAAATATCCTAAAGTTTCCTTATAAACAGTATAAAGTTCCTACTATCATATGCATTCTACATGGAGCTGAGGGTTGAACCTGGTTGTTGTTGGTCTCAAATATTATTTGAGTTATAATTATGCATATACAGTGGTCCGAACTGTCTATGAAAAATAGACACTTTTTAAGCATACTGATGTGAAAAACGTTACGAACACTTGCATGCTTGGCGGTAGAGCTAACCTATATGTAGCCTTGCCAACTCTGTTCAAGATCTTATAAGGACCGATGTCCCTTGGAGCTAACTTGGTTTATCTGCCAAATCTGATAGTGCCTTTGGTTGGTGCAACTTTTAGCCAAACATTATCACCAACCTCAAATTCCAAGTCTCCCATTCTTTTGTTCACATACATTATGGTCCTTTCATTGGCTACCTTTAATCTCTCTTGAATTTTGTTGCTTTTTGCAATTGTCTCTTCAATAATTTCAAGACCCAACTCTAGCATGTCTGAGGCTTCCACCCAACAGTGGGGTATCATGCACCTTCTTCCATATAATGCTTCATAAGGTGCCATGCTAATGGTGCTTTGGTAACTATTGTTATATGAGAATTCCACCAATGGCAAGTGTTGATCCCATTCACCTTCGAAATCCAACACATAGATACTGCGCATGTCATCCAGTATCTGTATAACCCTTTCAAATTGCCCATCTATCTGAAGATGATAAGCAGTGCTAAGGTGGATTTTGGTTCCTAGTACTTTGTGAAAAGCAGTCCAAAATCGAGCTGTAAATCTTGGATCTATATCAGATACAATGGAATCTGGCACTCCATGTAGTCTCACTATCTCCTGGAGATACATCTGAGCTAACTTCTGCAAGGAGTCTATGAGTTTCATAGGTAAGAAGTGGGCACATTCGGTTAGCCTATCCACAATGACGTAGATTGTATCATGCCGTAATTTGATCATTGGCAACCCAGTCAAAAAGTCCACGGTTATGTTGCCCTACTTCCTCGTTGGTATATGTAGAGTCTGTAAGGTACTAGCTGGCTTTTGGTGCTCTACCTCTACCTTCTAACATGTGGCACGTTTAGAGACATAAGTAGCTATGTCTCTCTTCATAAGTCTTTATAAATTTTTTCACTTCCTAGATGTATGTTTAACTTATGTGTGTGAGCTTCTTCAAGTATTTCATCCCTAAGCTTTGGTCCATTAGGCACATAGATTTGGACCTTGAAGTACAGTAATCCTTGCTTATAGGCAAAGGATTGATATAAGGAACCTTTTTCCTCCCTTGAAATCTTTTTCAGATCAGGATCTGTCTCCTGTGCCTTTATGGCTTCTTCAATCCATCTAGACTAAATTGTCAAAGTGTAGATTTCGACTTCCTCCCACTTAAGCCACTTATGCCATAGGCATAGCAGACCATTCTGCTCATCATAATCATTTATGGATCCTCCTTTTAGAAGTCTTGTGTACTTCCTGCTCAAGGCTTCTCTACTAGATTACTTTTGCCCTCTGTGTACTCTATACTACAGTAATAGTCCTTGATGTACTCTAACCATCTCCTTTGCCTGATGTTCAACTATTTCTAAGTGAACAAGTACTTTAGGCTCTTATGGTCAGTGTAGATCACAAAGGAACTACCCATCAAGTAATGTCTCCATTGCTTCAGAGCAAAAATCACTGCTCCCAGTTCTAGGTCATGGGTAGGATAATTTTGCTCATGGGGTCTTAACTGCCTTGACCCATAAGCAATGACATTTCTGTCTTGCATAAGCGCACAACCTAACCCAGATCTAGATGCATATGTATATAAGATGTAGGGTTTACTTGGATCAGGAAGAATCAACACTAAAGCTTTAATCAACTTCTGCTTGAGCTCCTGGAAACTCTTTCCACACTTTTTAGTCCACTCAAATCTTTGACCCTTCTTGGTCAAATGTGTAAGAACAGAGGCAATCATGGAAAAGCCTAATACAAATCTCCTGTAGTATCCAGCTAACCCTAGGAAACTTCTGATTTCCTTCACAGTCCTTGGTCTTTCCCACTCTTGCATTGCCTTGACCTTTTTTGGGTCTGCCTTATGGCCTTGTGCATCTATGATGTGTCTTAGAAAAGGCACTTCGCTTATCCAGAATTCACACTTGGATAACTTGTCATAAAGGTGATGTTCCAACAGAGTCTTTAGGATAATCTTCAGATGATGTTCATGTTCATTTTCATCCTTGGAATACACTAGGATGTCATCAATGAACACAACCAGAAATTTTTCCAGATGTGGTCTAAACACTCTGTTCATCTGGTCCATGAAAGCAGCTGGGGCATTAATCAGAGCAAATGGCATCAATGTGTACTCATAATGCCCATATTTGGTCCTGAATGTAGTTTTAGGAGTGTCCTCTTCTTTTACTCTCAACTAGAAGTATCCGGATCTCAAATCTATCTTGGAGAAGATCTTAGCTCCCTTGAGTTAATCGCAAAGATCCTCAATCCTAGGGAGTTGATACTTGTTCTTGACAGTTACTACATTGAGCTTCTTGTAGTCAATGCATAGTCTCAAAGATCCATCCTTATTTTTCATAAAGAGAACAGGAGCTCCCCATGGTGAAACACTTGGCCTTATGAACCCTTTTTCAAGAAGTTCATCAAGTTGTTTCTTGAGCTCATTCTTCTCTGTGATTTCCATTCTATAATGAGGTATGGATATTGGGCTAGCTCTTGGTTGCAACTTGATGTTAAACTCAATTTCCCTTAGTGGAGGAATACCTGGCAGGTCTTTAGGTAAGACTTGTGGAAAGTCTCTCACTACAGGTATCTTGTTCACTTCTTCATCACAGTGCAATTTATTCAATACATAATAGTAATCATGCTCAGAAATCACAGGTATCTCATCTAATACCTCTAGCTCCATGCCTTGCATTTCATACATTAATTCCTGAAAATTCACTAATGCATGCACTTCACCAATAGGCAATGTGATTTCGCTCTTAGGACAATCAATTCTTATCTTATGCATTCCAAGCTAATTCATACCCAGCGCAAAATCATACTTAGGAATGTCCAACACTAGCAGACTAGTCATAACCTTAGTCTTTCCTACTACTAGCTCACAATCCTTAGCTAGGTCATTAGTGAAAAGACATTGACTACCTACTGTTTTCACTAAGGATATCCTAGGCATGATTTCAGTAGGCAATTTCATCGCATCAACAAATTTCCTAGCCACTATAGACACAGATGCACCCGTATCAAATAGAACACTAACAGGCATACCATTAAGGTAAATGTTACCTCTTAGTGCTCCTCCCTACTTTGATGTTTCTGGCCTCTCCACATGAAGACTCTGCTAGCTTTCTACACTGGAGGTTGAGGCACTAGAGGAGCTGGCCACTGCTGTCTCTCCCTAGGTGCTCCTCCCCTAGGTCCTGCCCCAATAGGCCTTACTGGACCTTGGTCTTCTGGCAGCCTTTCAGCCTGTGGGCAGTCTTTGATCCAATGATCCATGGATCTACATCTTAGACACACTTGGATGTCAAAATAGCAAGGTTTCTTTCCATGAAACTTCTTACATTTAGGGCACCTTAGGCCAGGGAACTTCCCCCTAACCTTGCCCTCACCACCAAAATGAGAATTGTTGGCAATTCCTTTGCCATGTGGTGGCTTCTTCTACTTGCCTCCTACCTGACTGCTTTCCCAAGGTCCACTAGGAAAGTACTTAGTCTCATACTCCTCTTGCTCTAATATTAGAGCTTGCTGCACTGCTTCATAGTATGTAACTACTCCAAAAGGTCTAACAGCCCTTTTAATGTCTAACTTTAGGCCTCTAACAAATCTTTTGGCCTTCAACTCCTCCAGTCCATGATACTGAGGAGCATATCTCACCAACGGATTGAATTTGTGCTCATACTCTAGGACACTAAGGTTGTCTTGCCTCAGAGCATCAAATTCAGATTACTTCATATCCTTGATGGTATCACTAATGTACTACTCTTGGAACAGTTGTGTGAACTCTGGCCAGCTCCTCTCAACGTCTCTTCCTAGCCTTTTGCTATTTTGGAAAGCATACATATCTCTAGTGTTTTTCCACCACATCTTTGCACTGCTTACCAAGTTGTAAGTAGCCAATGATACCTTCTTGGTGGAGCTGAGTGGCATCCTCTCAAACATCTTTTTGATGAAGATTAACCACTCCTCAACTCTCTCTGGCCTAGCTCTTCTATCAAACTGTGGAGGTCTTAGGCCTTAAAACCTCTCCAACAGTCTGACTTCATCTATGCCTTCTAGATCCTCTAATGTGTGTCTCCTAGATCAGTGATAGCCCTTTGTATGGTGATGCTCTCTATTATCTCTCTGCCTTTTCTTGTATCTTCTCTCATAGCCTTCCTAAATCTCATTCCTAGTGGAGGAATAGTCATAGACAGAGGGATTGCTCCTAGACACTTGACCATTCTCAGACCTTAGTCTTCTTCCTCTTGGATTTCTCTTATCCTCACCTTCCTCCTCAATGGTCTCATCATTTGTTTCTTCTAAGCTTCCAAAAGGAACATATTTAGATGTGTTCCTAGTATCCTCTTCTAGTTGCTACTGTGCACCCTGAACTGCATCTACTGAAGCTACTTGGACTCTCTGCTATTGTGCTTGGATCACCCTCATCAAGTTTTCATTGATTAGAGCTAAGTTCCTCTGAAGCTCTAACCAAACCTGAGGTACTTCAGGGTTTGGTACCCCCTGTTGCCCTTGATTCCCTCTATTTTATCCATTTCTTTGTTGCCCAGAATCAGTAGGAGGCCTTCGGGGTAGTTCCCCTCTACTTGTGGCAACCATGTTTACTTCTGGCATTAATGATCCATCATAGGGCACATATAAAGATCATAGGTATTTTCAATGTTACATAACACTAGCAGCTGACGAAACTGAGTTCATGTATAAAGATGCATGCAATACAACTATATGCTATGTACATGTACAAACCATGCTCTGATACCAACTTATGTTACCCACTCTGGGGTAGTCCAATTATGGTGCCAAAATTGTGCATTTAGCCTCCCAGGATAGGTATGTTCTGTAGGCCATCATAACATTACCCTTAGTGTCCATACCCAAGTGGCCCTCTTGGGCACCATGTACACACATGCATATTGGTCCAACCATCACACACATATTCACAATTCATGCACACTATGGCAGCAAAGAAGGAAAACACTAGCACAAGTCTTAATCTTGGCTA
This sequence comes from Aquilaria sinensis, assembly GCA_005392925.1. Lineage (NCBI taxonomy): Eukaryota > Viridiplantae > Streptophyta > Magnoliopsida > Malvales > Thymelaeaceae > Aquilaria > Aquilaria sinensis. The sequence continues at coordinate 20,342 of SMDT01002045.1, read as the reverse complement.
CCACACATTAGGCAATCTTGTTAAGTTCTAGTGACCAGCTATTGCACCTGTAAATTTCACTAACAAATTGTATCATTCCAACCATCTATCCCACCTATTTTCTTTGCCCCATTATCAAGTAAAGACTTAGAGCAAACCAAGGAATTTTTTTTTACATCAATAGCCCACCTATGGACCAAGTTATGGATTTTTTTAAGTTGGTTACAAAATTTTGACCAAATGAACAGTAACTTTGTCAACTTTACAACATCATATCTCTAGCTACAAGGCTCCAAATTTAGAAATTCCAAATCCCAATTCAACCTCTAGATATTATCTAGGTGTGGTAAAAATTTTATTACATCATTCCTTTTACATAGGGAGATATAGAACTTTCAGTCCATAGTCAAAATTCTGGTCACTTTATGACCATTTTCCCCATACAAAATTTTGTAAGCGTGCAAACAGCTCATTTACAAGGGGAAAGCCCTCCAAAGCTATCCCATATATGTTTATTACACATAGGAATTACATGCTCTTGCATCTAACAACTATATGTGGCCAAACAGAATTTACAAGTAAGGAGCCTATCATTCACACTTAGGCAGGTTTGCACCACATCACATACATAGCCAAAACATTGCTCAAATATTCACAAACTTGTCTCATTTTACAAACACTATATGTACATCCATACTGCACTACAATATGTTCTTAACTCAGCTAAATACACACCCAGGTTACAGAGGTGCCTGAGACACAATGGACTCCAGTAACAGGATGCTGGACAGCTGCTGCACATCACAATAAGTACCATCACTACAAATTCCAAAGGTGCTCCTAAAATCACCAAACTTTCTAGATCGTACCTAGACATATAGAATTTCATATACCCAAAATTTTAGATTAAAAATCAAACCACAATTGTCAATTTCAATGTGATCTTTCTGCTGAACCTAAAATGACAGAATTGAGGGGAGTAAGTTTCATTGAGAAACTTAGTAAGGGTAGCACTTAGATTCAATAGGCATGTAACCATCATTAAAACCTGCATCTAAAGACACTAAAACCAAAAAAACCACAATGCAAATATCCAACATACATCATCCAAATGCGGCAGCCAAACACAAACAACAAACACATGTATGCAGTAGCAACATATACCATAGATTAGTCCATAAAGCATCTAATAAACTTAAATAAATCACTATGGTAGCCCTCCTCAAGCTAATTATTGGTCTTAGGAGGATTTTAACACTATTTAGTACTAAATTTTTGCTCTACAAAACCTCCTTTCACTGCCATCTTTGTGCACTTCACACTAGGTTGCAAAACTTTCAATAAGTGCACTCACCTCACTAAGCTTGGTTCATCAAGCTCATGGCTCTCTTCCAAGCTTAGCCCTAGCTCCATGGTTGCTTCAAAATATAGAGAACAACCCATGAGAGCAAGAGAACCCTTACCAAAGTGGGTGGGTTGAAAATCAAGGTTGATCCTTGAAGCATCCAAGCAATAGTTTTAGTTTACTTCCAATTGCTTCCTTTTGCCTTCAATATCAATCAATTGCATGTTTGAAGCTGTAATGGCTATGGAGGAAGTATGGCTATGTTCTTGGGCTAGAGGAGGATGAAAAAGAGTGAGGGATAAGTGATTTGGCCACTTAAATGACCTTAAATGAGCTTAAGGGCACAAAACACGCTTAAGAAGCTTAACCTTGCTTTATGTCATTTTCCTTCTCACTAATTATGGTTTCTTTGTATTAAACTCAGTGGTACACATGTGCCCATCATTTCTTACTATTTATCAAGTCTTGGCTGCCTCCCCAATGGTGGGATAATTCCACAATCTCACACTCTGACTTAACTCAAAATCTTGAACACCTTAAGGTTTACACTACGACATTTAGGTCCTTAATGCCATTAGTGTTTCCTTTGTCAAAAATTTTCTTGCATGAGCAATTTGGTCCTCCAATAGCACTTTTATACCTTTCATATCTTTCTCATAACTCTCCAAATCTCTTTTGTGAAAGTTTTACAAATGAGTACCGAAATTTCCAAAATCTTACAAAAACGTCCACAGGTTGCTTGACAAACAATCAACCCTTAAGGCTTTTCTTAGGGGCCCAATTACTAACTTAGAACACTTTTAAGGAGGTTCTGATCATGCCTTTTAGCTCCCATACTTCAATCACTATGGTGAGGATTACATAATATAATGGTTTTTAGCCATTATGACACACTTGTAATTCTCCCATTTTTGTGAGGTGGTAACAAAGGATCTGTCAACCTACAAGAAAAAATATTGAGGACACACAAACATAAAGATTTGTAATCTACTGCACATGCCTGCAGTATGAGGGTCTAAGATATGTGCATATACTAGAGTCCCTTAGGAATCCTCCTCATCCTAGTCCTCCCATGGGCGTCACTCCGTGCCTAGCAAGTTTTGGCCACTAACACGCTCCTAGTAAGCCTTAGCTTCCTAACACAATAAATTAACCTTCCATTGGTTGTTGTGTAGGTGAACATGGTGGATGCTCCTTGCTTGCACTATAAGAAACTCACTAAGTTTACTAAACATTCACATAGTGCCTTAACTCCTTAGACTTTGCCTAGGTCACTTCTACACTAAGCCTTCACCCAAATAGGTGCAATAGGCTCCCACTTTGTGTCTTAAGCTAATAAGCTCACCTAGACCACCAAGGTACTAAGCCTCACCATTTAACCTTCCATGGATGCACTAAGCTTTCACTTGTACCTCAAGTCACAACTTGGCTAGCCAACAAGTGCACTAAGCATTCATCTGTAACACTCCTCTATCCACCATTACTTCGTTCATACTAGTGGAGTGGCAATGACCATGTTTGGACTTATTTGCTAGGTTCTTTGGAACCTTCCTAGGTGCATTAAGGTTCCCACATTGAAGCCTCAAATCCTTAGGCCCACCTACGCTTCTAATAGTACTAAACTTTGCACCCAACTAATGGTGCTATATTGTCCCCAAACATGCCTTTACTTTGAACTAAAATACCTTTAAACCTATGAAATTCCAGGCATGGTGATGGGCATGGAGATGATAGTCCTCTCTCTTAGCTTCATGTTGAACCTAGAATTGTCTCAATTGGACACCCGAGTGAAAAGTTATGCTAAAAATACTATCGGGTGTCAAAGATATCACGGCAACGCGTCGCCAATGAAAGAAGATTTGTCACCACAGTACAAGACCCCCTATGACTTTCATGAGAATCTTGGTGACACATTGCCAACTCTTGGCGATGTGTCCTCCACTGTTTCATGTCCACAAATTCTGAATTTCACACCATAGCTACTTTGGGGGCTTTGAAGGCCATCCAATGGCCCTAGGGATACCTTGAAATGCCTCAAACCTTCAAGAACACAAGCACTAGACCACAATGCACCACTTAAAACAATCATATGGTGTCCACAAACACGGAAAAAATCATTAGAACATCACTAGTCAAACATGTTCATCACCATCCACCAACTAATGTCATTCATCAAACTACTTGAATTTAACAAACAACATGCTTTGAAAAGCATCAATTATGCATGAATCATAAATCCCATACCTTTATTTCAAGTCACAAGCAAGAATTAAACAACTCTTCACTAGGAACAAAGTTTCGCAAAGTTCTACCTACTTCCAAGGAAAACCAATGTAAATGACACAAAATTACAAACTTCTAACCAAAACCCAACCTTCAAATCATCAAATAAACAATAAATCACCATCGAAACACATGTTACCTCACATCAAAAATAGGGGATGGCTAGAAACATGATTCTGAGCTTTAAAAACAATAAATTCCACCTGAATAAAGCTTCCTTTAGCATATATACCATTGGTGGCTTCAATATTTACCAAGATCTTTTGGTTTTGAGCTCAGTTTTGTGAAGAAATCTTATGGTAGAGGATGAACTAGCGTTTGGAACAAAAATGGCAGCCAGCCTCCCCTTTACTAAGTTTTATACCCTTTTAAACAAAAAGCCACCATAGTTTTTAAAAAGTTACAAAAAGCCTCATTCCTTAAACCTTTTGTCAAATCTTGTTTATTTTAGTTAAGTTTGGGCTTAAAGAAAAGGTTAGGTTTCCAAAAAATCAATCTTAACTCTTGGGACTCAGCTGAACTTTTTAGGATTTAAAATTACTATTTTACCCTTAAAATCTATTTGGTGCCTTAAACCCTTCAGAACTTAGTAAACTTTGCCCAACATACTTATGCTGGCTATGTGAACTTGAAATAAGGTTCTAAACTAGGTTTTTTAAATATTTTACCTTCCTCGATCAAGCTTCCCATGAGGAGAGCCGTGAAACTAACTTCCCTTCACCTTAGCAAGTTTTTCAAGATAGAGCTTGTAGTGATGCTTCCAATGTCCAGGTTGCTTACAATGGCAGTACTCCTCTTCCTTAACCACACCACTAGTTAATTTTAGTGCTCCTGAAGAAGAATTAACATTGGACTTTCCTTTAGCTATAATCTTCTTCTTGTTGGCCTTTCCTTTTCCCTTGGCCTTTCGAACCATCATAATGGGCTTAGCCCTCTTATGGTTTTGCTCAACAGTTCTCCACATGTTGAGGAATTTAGGAAAGGAATTGTCAAGATCGTTCATATTGTAGTTCATGACAAACTAACTATAGCATTTTCACAATGATTGCAGGACTACATCAACAGCCAACTCTTTCTAAAGAGCAAATCCCAAACTCTCAAGATTCTTAATGTATGCAATCATCCTAAGCACAGGGGGACCCATGGGACTTCCGTTAGACAGTTTGTACTAAAATAATGCCTTAGAGGTCTTAAACCTCTCATGCATAGCTTGCTATTGGAAGAGAATTTTGAGATGTTCAATCATATCAAATGCTGCCTTTTAAAGCTTAGATTCCATGGTAATCATCATGAGGCAAGCAATATGCAAAGCATCAACAAAATTCTTCTTATGAACATCCCTTTCAACTCCTAGAGTGTTGGCAGCAGGCTCATTCAAAATAGGCTACTATAGGACATAAGTCTTTCTCTCTTGATTAAGGACTATCCTCAAATTTTGGTACCATTTGAGAAAGTTGGTCCTATTTAACTTTTCCTTCTTAAGGATCGATCGCAATGAAAGTGTCGATGTGTTTTGCACCATGGTAATCTACAATACTAAATATGCAATGTAAGATTCATGCATTTTAATTCATTTAATAAGGACTTTTATTAAATGATACTCCCACTATTTTACTCAAAATAACAATTCGGTGCTAAGGTATTCTAAGGGGCCAAGATCCATATTTCACCACAACCTGAGTCAAGTTTGGCTTTTCTTTCAGGTTATAGTTATTTAGGTAGGCCATTCCTTGCCAATTACATCTCATGCAACTTTTGGATAGTTGGGTGAACAACACTTGTCCAAGCTTATTGTATGAACTTAAGCCCAACTCTATGCCTCTAAGCCCCAATTCTGTTAGGATGACTTAGTTAAGTCAAACCCAAGGTCAGCAATTTGGATATCACCATTATCCTCTCGCGTCTTACCAAGATGAACATAGATGCTTTGCTTTGGCTAACCCACCTAATGTTGATCCAAGTGTTGATGAGTGCAAACATTCAATGACTTAATATTTTGTTTGAGAAATTTCCATTTTGATCTAACCAATTATTATCTTTGGTTTTCTTATACATGCATCACATACAAATATAAAACATGCATCTCATGCTAACACCAAATTAAATGTGACATGGTTGTAGCCCAAACAATGTGATATTCTCAAGCCACTGAGAATATCATAAAAGCCTAAGAAAAGAAAAAGTCATCACAAGCTCATTATCCTTATTCTTTGATTGTCTTTTTGTAGTCACCTCCTCTAACAGACCCCCTCTGCCAATCCAAAAAGATATAACTACATCAATAATAGAAACCTTGAGTCACATTTGATAGAAGTAAGGTGAGAAGAGGAGGTACAATGAGATCAATAAGGAAAAGGCATGACTCATAGGCCATATTTACAAGTACAACCAACAAGGGTTATAACCACGCACCATGCTTCAACCACCAATTAGCTCATTTGACAAGAAAAAGCATGCTAATTAACACACGTTTATTAAGAAGTTATATTAATTTAGCGCTTCGCGTGTTTATTAAGTAGTCTTATGATTATGTTGGCCGAGATCAATTCTTTTGATAAACTAAGCACCTGAGACCAACTTCATTTGAGCCACCAAAAGTACTCTACTCGAAGTGCCCAAATAGTCCTAATCCGATGCATGCAAGTATTAGTACAACTATTACAACAATCCTTGGTTAGATAGGTATCTTATACCCATTAATCTAGGGTTAATCTCATTAACCAGTATGCGTCATTTATTCATATATTGCAAGTTCCAGTTGTTAAGTGCATCATTCCATGGTCAAAGTATTGACCTTTTGACAACTTTGACCGTCAAATTGTGTTGATTTTTCCTCCTTGTCTTAGTTTTTCTTGGTATTTTTGCTCATTATAGGTGTGATCGAGTGTTACGGACGAGGCATTAGAAGCAAGCTTGAGTGGGACGGCATTTGGACGAGGGACGTGGAAGAAGTGCAAAAATGAAAGCTGGCGACGCGTCGCCAGAAGTCGTGAAGGTTGGCGACGCGTCGCCAACGTTATCAGCATTCTGAGTTCATTTTGGTCATCTGGCGACGCGTCGCCAGAACTCGACCCACGCTGGCGACGCGTCGCCAGCGCTGCTCTGTTTTGCCGAGAGCTCGCGATTTTGATGGTCCCCCCACTATTTCCACCTAATGAGCTGGCTGGGAAGAAATGATACTTATCCCTTTAGAGCTAGAATGAAGAGGGGTATAAATAGAAGAGAAGAAAGAGTCCAAAGGTGGCTTCTTGGTTGATTTTGATCTTGACCCATCTAGAGGCCTATTGATCATTTTGGAGGCGTTTTGGGAAGCTGGAAGTAGGATTGTTCATCTTGGGAGTACAATCTTCGAGGGGGTTTCTTGGGTTTATTCTCTTCTCTATTTTGATTTGTATGATTTTCGTGGATATTGTTGTTATGGATTTGTTGATGACATTGGATATGGATTGTGAGTAGATCACTTTACCTCTCTAGGGTGACTTTCCTTCCCTTGTTACTTAATGAAGTTGTTTCGTGTTTATGGATGAGTTCTATTGTGTTGTTCCTTGCATTGTGCTTATTGTTTGATTAATGGTAGGCCACCATGTCTAATGCACTAGTCCATTAAATCCTTGAGAAAGGTTTTATGGATGACAAAGAGGAATGGAAGGGGCATAGTGTTAACTTAAATTAGAGATAATCTAAGTGAACACTAGGAATCAAAAGAGGTTTAGTTCTTCAACCACCTTAAGTTAAGTTGGAGCTTGAGTAAAGCCCAAGTTAGTGGAGGGTGAGCAAAGACCCATCTTGAGAGAGAGGTTTTTTTATGTGAGATCTTTTCTACCATACATGGAACATCATACTTGGGGACCAACTTTCTTGGGTAGCAATGGGTAGGAATGGAATCCTAGAGAGGTAGTCACCTTTATTCTAAGTTCTCTCTTTAGTACCTTTCACCTTCTTTAGAGTCACTTTTCTTGTGTTGTTAGAGTTAAGTAGCTTGAGCAATTTTGATCTTTGAATCTAGATAGAATCACTAAATTCTCTTGGGACGATACCCTTAATTACTTCTAAGTACACAACGATTCCATTCACTTGCGGGTTTTTGAGGGTTAAATTGATAAACTCTTGATTTTGACAACAAAGTTTTTGGCGCCATTGCCGGGGAGTTTTGATTTGATTTTTTTCTTGATTAGAAAAAAATTTGGTTAATCTTGTCTACTTGATTTTAGTTCTCATAATTGGTGTGTTCCCTTCTTGTTAATTTGTAGGTACATCTAGTGCATGACCCAGAGCTCTTGTTCTCATGTGTTACCACTTGATCTAAAAATTAAGAGAAGCTTGCGAGAACGTCGGCTAAGAAGTAAGGTGATTGAAGAAGGCGATACTAGTACCTTCGATTCCGTCAACATGGAAAGGAACCAAAAAGATGACTTGAGGAACCTTGGACAAGAAAGAAATGTCAATGCCATGGATCACAATGGAGTTGAGGAGGTAATGGACAATGGGAATGGTGCTAGAAGAAGGGGAAGGCCGGTACTTGATTATTTTCGACCTCAAAGGGTGGAAGACCATGATAATATGATAAGACCGGTGCCGCTTCAAGGGCGAGCTTTTGTGATTCCTAGCCATGTTCTCCAATTGGTGGAAGCACATCCATTTGGAGGAACCCTTGATGAAGATCCAAACAACAAAATCAAGAGGTTTGTTCGTTTATGTGATACTTTTGATTTGGATGGTGTAAGTGAATATGCGAAAAGGATGAGACTTTTCCCATTTTCTCTTGTGGATGAAGCATCGGAATGGTTTGAGAATTTGGAGCCTACTTCGGTTCATACTTGGCAAGAGTTATATGATGCATTTATTTGAAGATTCTTTCCATCTCAAAAAGCATTTGAGCTTAAGAATGAATTGTTGGCATTTAGGCAAAATGAATGGGATTCACTTGCGGAGGCATGGGTGCGTTTCAAGAGGATGGTGAAGAGCGTACCCACTCAAGATATTGATCAAGCTCACCGACTTCATCTTTTCTACAATGGTTTGAGTTTGAACACCCGATTACAAGTGGATGCCGCCGCCGGTGGTTTCTTGTTGTTGAAAAATGTGGAGGAATGTTTTGAGCTATTGAACAACATGGCTAAAAGTCTTGAGCTTAGCGGCAAACGGATCCCAAGGAAGGGGAGTGGATTGTATGAGGTAAACAAAGATACCTCCCTCCAAGCTCAACTTTCGGCACTCACTAGCATGGTAGCCAAGTTGTCAAAAAATCAAGAAAGGGGGAAATTGCAACAAGCCATGGCTAGTGAGGATGTAGATGATGTGGAAGATGTAAATTTTGTGGGTTACCGGAATCCTTACCCACCCAAGCAAGGAGGAGGGAATTTCTTCCCAAGGAACCGTCAACACGAAGGATTCAATTACTCTAACCCCAAAGGCGCTATGCAACCATTAGGTGAGAATTCTAATGAAGCGGAAGCATCTTTGAAAGATTTTATGAAGGGCATGATGGGAGAATTCATGCAAGAAGTGAGGGGGATGGCAAGTGGCCAAAACAAGAAGATTGGGGCATTGGAGGATGAAATGAAGACTATGCAAGCTAATACTCAAGCATCCATCAAGAATTTGGAAACTCAAATGGGCCAACTAGCAACTTCTATGAGGCAACTTCAAAAAGGCAAGTTCATACCTAGTGATACGGATGTCAACCCAAAGGAGTCTTGCCAAGCTATTACTCTTAGAAGTGGGAAGAATGTGGTAACGCAAGTTAAGGAGCCACCCATTCAAGAAGAATATCCCCTCCAAGAGCCCACCCCATTGAAAAATTTTGAGGATGTTCAAGTGCCACCCCCTTTGAGTGACGAAGTTAGCTCAAAAGTTAAAGCTAAAAATGCACCCGACAAGGGGGAAGCACCCAAGCACACGCCTACCCTTCCGTACCCCCAGAGGTTCAAGCCTAAGAAGGAGGACACTCACTTTATGAGGTTTCTTGAAATCTTCAAGAAATTGGAAATTAATATCCCTTTCTTGGAAGCATTAAATCAAATGCCCTCTTATGCCAAGTTCCTCAAAGAGTTGATTACCAAGAAAAGGAAGTTCCTTGACAACGAACTCATTTTAATGAAAGAGGAAGCAAGCGTTATTATTCAAAGGAAGATGCCTAAAAAACTCAAGGATCCGGGGAGTTTTACGATACCCCTTGATATTGGGTCTTTCCATTGTGACAAGGCTTTGTGCGATCTTGGGGCTAGTATTAACTTGATGCCCTTGTCCATTTGTAGGAGTCTTGGCCTTGGAGAGGTGAAACCTTCATCTATTTGCCTCCAATTGGCGGATCGGTCATTTACTTTCCCAAAAGGAGTGTTGGAAGATGTCTTGGTCAAAGTTGGCAAGTTTATATTTCCGGTAGACTTTGTAGTCTTGGATATGGAGGAAGACCGGAACATGCCGATTATACTTGGGAGACCATTCCTTGCTACCGGGAAGGCCGTCATTGATGTGGAAAAAGGTAATCTCACCTTGAGAGCTAATAATGAGGAAATTACTTTTAATCTTGCTCAAGCCATGAAATCTATTGATGATGAGTTGCCCAAGTGTTACATGATTGATGTGGTTGATTCTTGCATTGAGGAAAAAAGAGATGTTTTACTTATTGCGGATCCTATTGGAAGGGCACTTGTGTGCGAAAAAGCATGTAGTAAGGAAGATCATGATGTGTAAGGAAGAATGGGAGAACAACTTTTGTCTTGTGATTCCAAGGAAGAGCTTAAGTTGGAGTTGAAACCCTTACCACAAGATCTTAAGTATGTGTATCTTGGCAAGGAGGATTCTCTCCCGGTGATTATTTCGTCTACTTTGACCTCTTTGGAGGAAGAAAAGTTGATCCGTGTGTTGAGGGCTCATAGGAAGGCAATAGCTTGGTCTATTTCCGACATCAAGGGAATTAGCCCAGAAATTTGCATGCATAAAATTCTTATGGAAGATGATTTTAAACCCTCCATTGAAGCTCAAAGAAGGTTAAATCCAAAGATGAAGGAAGTGGTCAAAGAGGAGATTGTGAAATTGCTCAATGCCGGCATTATTTATCCAATTTCGGATTCTCCATGGGTGAGTCCGGTGCAAGTGGTGCCTAAGAAGGGTGGTACAACCGTGGTGGGCAACAATAACAATGAATGGATTTCTACTAGGTTGGTTACCAAATGGAGAGTGTGCTTTGATTACCGGAAGCTCAACAAGGCTACCCGGAAGGACCATTTCCCCCTCCCTTTTATTGATCAAATTTTGGATAGGTTGGCGGGACATGAGTTTTATTGCTTCTTGGATGGTTATTCGGGGTACAATCAAATTGCCATAGCACCGGAAGATCAAGAGAAGACTACTTTCACTAGTCCTTGGGGCACATATGCCTTTCGAAGAATGCCATTTGGACTTTGCAACGCTCCGGCAACTTTCCAACGATGCATGATGGCCACATTTTCCGATATGGTGGAGAAGTGCATGGAGGTATTTATGGATGATTTTTCTGTTTTTGGCGACTCCTTTGATGCATGTTTGGATAATTTAGCCCTTGTCTTGAAGAGATGTCAAAAAACTAATTTAGCCTTGAATTGGGAAAAATGTCATTTCATGGTTAAATCGGGAATAGTACTTGGGCATAAAATTTCTTGTGAAGGCATGGAGGTGGATAGAGCTAAGATTGTAGCTATTGAAAAATTGCCACCACCCTCCAATGTAAAAGGAGTGAGAAGTTTTCTAGGGCATGCCGGTTTTTACCGGAGATTTATTAAAGATTTTTCCAAGATTGCTAAGCCATTATGCAATTTGCTTGAGAAGGATGTGCCATTTTACTTTGATGAAAAGTGTTTGGAATCATTTAAGAATTTGAAGGAGAAATTGGTGAGTGCACCGGTGGTGATTCCACCCAATTAGGAGGAACCATTTGAAATTATGTGTGATGCTAGCGATTTCGCCGTGGGGGCGGTGGTGGGGCAAAGGAAGGACAAGCTTTTTCGAGTGATTTACTATGCTAGCAAGACTTTAGATGGAGCTCAACAAAATTATACCACAACGGAGAAGTATCTTTTGGCGGTGGTATATGCAGTGGATAAGTTTCGATCCTATATTGTGGGTTCTAAGGTTGTGGTGCACACCGATCACGCGGCAATTAGATATTTGTTCACCAAGAAGGATGCCAAGCCAAGACTCATAAGATGGATTCTCTTGCTTCAAGAATTTGACTTAGAGGTCAAGGACAAGAAGGGATGTGAAAACCTTGTGGCCGATCACTTATCTAGATTGGAGGGCCAAGAAAGGTCATTGGAGCAACCTATTCAAGAGCACTTCCCGGATGAAAGCTTGTTCAAGGTGGAGGGCAATATACCATGGTATGCGCACTATGTGAATTACCTAGCTTGTGGAGTCTTGCCACAAAACTTGTCTTACCAAGAAAAGAAGAAATTTCAAGCCAATGTCAAGCATTATCTTTGGGATGATCCTTTCCTTTTTCGCCGGTGTGCCGATCAAATCATAAGAAGATGCATCTCAAATGAGGAAGTGAAGGATGTTCTCCACCATTGTCACTCCTCACCATGTGGCGGACACTTTGGAGCCTCCAAGACGGCAAGTAAGGTATTGCAAACCGGTTATTATTGGCCAACTATGTTTAAAGATGCATATACTTTTGTGAAAACATGTGATAGATGCCAAAGGTTAGGAAACATTTCTAGGAGGGATGAAATGCCATTACAAAACATTCTTGAGGTAGAAGTGTTTGATTTGTGGGGAATAGATTTTATGGGTCCTTTTCCTCCTTCTTGTGGCAATCACTATATTTTGCTTGCGGTTGATTATGTTCTAAGTGGGTGGAAGCTATTTCCACCCCCTCTTGTGATGCTAATGTGGTTGTTAAGTTCCTTCAAAGGAATATTTTTTGCAAGGTTTGGTACACTTAGAGCTATCATCTCCGACGAGGGGTCACATTTCAATAACAAGATGTTGACTTAAGTTCTATTAAAGTATGGTGTACGGCATAAGGTGTCACTTCCCTATCATCCACAAACGAACGGGCAAGCCGAAATTTCGAACCGGGAGATCAAGAAGATATTGGAGAAGACGGTAGGCATCAACCGAAAAGATTGGTCTCAAAAGTTGAGTGATGCACTTTGGGCATATAGGACGGCTTTCAAGACACCTATTGGAATGTCACCATATCGACTTGTGTACGGGAAAGCTTGCCATTTGTCGGTGGAGTTGGAGCACAAGTCGTATTGGGCGGTTAAGAAGCTCAATTTTGAATTGAAAAGGGCCCAAGAGAAAAGAGCTATTCAATTAGACAAGTTGGAGGAAATTCGCATGGATGCTTATGAGAATGCGAGGATGTACAAGGAGCGAACGAAGTTGTGGCATGATAAGATTCTTGTGAAGAAGGAGTTTCAACCGGGTCAAAAAGTGCTACTCTTCAACTCAAGGTTGAGGCTCTTTCCGGGAAAGTTAAAGGTCAAATGGTCGGGTCCTTTTGAGGTGGTTAGGGTGCAACCGTATGGAGCGGTGGAGCTTAAAGGACAAGATGGATGCATCTTTCAAGTCAACGGTCAACGAATCAAGCCTTACTATGGTGATGAACTTAGGCACATTGGTCAAACCGTCTTGGCCGAACCCGACCATTGAAAAAGCTTAAAGGCGCCAAGCTAGAGGCGTAAAATCAAGCGCTTGTCGGGAGGCAACCCGATGCCGATTATTTCTTCTTCTCCTTTTCGTTAGTTAGTTTGTGTAGTGCTTTGTGATTTTCTGCTTATTTGGTATTGTCTTGTGTGTTTTTAGGAATGGGAGACCCATCAGAAGGAAGGTGAGGGGAGTGGACCACATTTTCTCAACTTAAGGAGGTACCATGTATTGAATGTTCAAAGGGTATAAGAGTTAGGATGAAAAGATTATGGGTTACTTTGCAAATGTTTTAAAAATAGAAGGCTGGTTTCGTAAAGCTGGTGACGCGTCGCCAATTTTTGCAAATGTTCTCAGATTGTTTATAACATTGGCGACGCGTCGCTAGAATGCGTCCAGAATTGGCGACGCGTCGCCAAGTTTACAACTGCCGTTTTAACCTCATCTTGCTTTCACTTTTCTCACTTTTACCTTGCTCTTCCACCAAAGAAACCTCTCAACTTTCAAACCCTACCCTTCCGTAAGCATCACGGTTTGATTTTTTGGTGTCGATTCGTCTCATCAAGCCTCTCATCAAGTAAGTTTCTCTCATCTTCCTCCTCCCTTCTGCGTTTTTTAGATGAGATTTGGAGTGAATGGTGCTTGCTTGTGAAGGTTCCGAAAATTACTTGATTTTGCTCGATTCTCATGGATTTCATGCTTGAATTCGATTTGATATGGATACATGTATGTATGGGAAGGGTTTTGTGCATTGGATTATGAATTTGGATTAGAAACCAAGGTTAGAATTTCTCTCATAACAAGGGCTGCGAATTTTCATGGCAATTTCTTGTTTATGCATGTTCTTGTTGTTTGATTGATTTTAAACTTGAGATCTACTTGAAATAGGAGTGGGTCAATCTTGCATTGCTATCAATTTGCTCTGGATTGATTGATTTTTGAGTTGGAGCATTTCCGGAAAAGTGTAATTTGACTACCTCCATAGCTATTTTGCACCACAATGTGGCTTCGTGTGGTTCGGGTTTTCCTCAATTCTTTGTATTTGATGCATCTAGGTGTTGCGTAGTTCAAGATTGAATGATTACTTTGCACTAGGAAGCTTGTTTTCTATTTGTCCCAAGAGCCACATATTGGTATAGACCTTGATGGGATTTTCCTTGCTACCTTGTTCATGAGCACACAACTAGTATCCTTAACATCGATTTTGCTTGAATGTTTTGTTTAATAAGCAAGTGTGTATTGTATGGCAGTCCAATACCAATATGCATGGTCTTATAATGGTTGGTGCAATATCTTAGAACACCTAGAATGGACGCGAAGTAAGATAATGGATTGTTCTCTTATGCAGGAGCTTTTCAACTATGGTTTGTCAACTTGAAATTGGGGAATGTGGTGGTGAAGGTTAATCCTGTGTTCTTTCAGTCTTTATGTAAAGGAAGTTAAAGTGTATCTTGTGATTTTGTAGGAAACATGCCTCGCAAGTCAGTGCCCACTCATTCTTTGAAAGAAAATGGGAGGGGAAAGAGGATTCGTCAAGAAGAGCCGCAAGAACCTCCCTATGATACATTTCGTTTTGTGTCATCTCAGGCAAACAACTACTTTGAGTGGTTCATGAATCGCAAGCTCACACCGGAATGAGGCTTCGACTTCTCGAAGAAAAAGAATGAGGGGATATTAAGAATCGTGGAGAGGCGTGGATGGCAGCAATGGGTCGCTCATTCTCAAGTGAAAGTGTCCAAGATCCTCATAATGGAATTCTACGCCAACTTGATGGGAGCTTACCACCTGAATCGTCGAGCCAAGGCCTACTTTGTGCGCAAACACGCTGTGCATTATGGGGATATAGTTATCAATGAGCTATTCAACATTAACCCATTGATTGGAGGACAATTCAAAGAGGCTTCCCTTGAGCAGCAGGCTTAAGTAGTATGCGGTCACCCGGTCCATTGGACACTGAGCCGGGATCAGTCTCATAGGAAGCTCTACTTCAGCTTTTCAACTCTCCCCCCAGAGATGAAGGCATGAAACTACTTCATCTCCTCCCGCCTCGTCCCGACTACTCATGTTCGGGAAGTCACCCCGGATCGCTTGGAGATCTTGTACTGCATAGCTTGTGACTTTCGAATCAATGTCGGCCACTTCATCCTGAAGCATCTCCTTCGCGTCGCCAAGTCGAAACGGGGGAACCTGCCTTTCCCTCAGCTGGTCACTACCTTAATGTTGAGGGCCGGTGTTGCCATGGAGGATCCTTCAAAGATAACTTTGGTCATTAAGCCAATCTCTGTAGACAAACTTAGTGGTGTTTCGGAAGGTATCCAGGAGGTAATGTCAGAAGAGGAGGAAGAGGATGCCGCCCAAGAGCAAGAGCAAGAGCAAGTGGAAGAAAGAGAAGAAGAACAAGAGCAGTTTTAGGAGCCCTATCTAGGGGAGGACTTTGGGGGGGCTTCTGATCAGTTAGTCGATCCAGCTACCGCGACTCCGGCTTCTTTGGCTGTAGCACTCAACAAGATGTACTTGATGATGCGAGTGCAGCATGAAGAGTCAGCGGCTCGGTTCGAATCAGTCGGTGGCTCATTTACTTCTTTTGCTAAGGAGATTCGCGAGGGCATCTCACTTATTTCTGGCAACCAGGAATCTCTTATCGGGCAAGTCCGTTGGGGCCACTAACACCAACAGCAGCAGCGGGACCTCCCGCTAGAATACCCTCCCTTCCCACCCATTCCACCTCACTTCCACGCCTCCGCATACCAGTGGTACACGCCCCACCCCTCAAGCCACCCACCTCCCTTTTACCCACATTTTGGACCTCCCCATGACCCGTTTGAAGGTCCTTCTTTTTTTCCTCCTGCCGGTGGGTCTTCTGGCCACGATGACATGGGAGAGGATTAGTAGGGGCGGGAACACACGCCCCCAGGTATGATTCTTTGACACTCACTTTCCATTGAGGACAATGCTCGTTTTAAGTTCGGGGAGTGGTTGTTTGACTATCATACTTGGTCTCTCTGTTTGTGTTCGTGTCTTTGTTTTAGACTTAGTTGTTTTTTTCTAAGTTTTAAAGAATTGTGGTTGTTTCATTTAGGGTGCATGTTTCTTGCATATTTTGTTTTCCTGTTTTCCTTTCTTCCTTTATTGAAGTTTGATAGGTTGCATATAGAAGCATATAGGTTGAAAGTTTTTTTTTGTAGTCCTTTATTGTTTTTGGTGTCTTTAGGACCCAATGGGGACCATTTTTTCATATGGATGGATGTGGTTACTAGTTTGACTCTCTTGAAGCTTTGATGAATTTGGAAAAATTAGTTTTGATACTTTTGGGTGAATCCTTGATGATGTGTTATAATGAACTTGGGAGTTGTGCTATGAACTTGTGTCTTTTGAGATCCTTGTATTGAGTTTTGCTCTAAAACTTGCCTAAGGACCTAGCAAACTCACAATAGTGCATGAACTTGAAGCATGTGGTCTCATAGGAGGAACCTTCCCACCAAATAACCAATCCCTCTACATTCCCTCATATCACCCTTATTTTGAGCTTTCATTTTCTTGTGGTTATACCCTTGAGTTACCTGAGGTGGAAAAAGGTCAACTCTTGAGCTTAAAAGAAATTGCATTGAGTTGAATTAAGTGGGAAATAATGGCAAGTTTGGGGGATTTATATTCTTGTGTCAAAAAAAAAAGAAGAAGAAGAAGAAAAGAAAAAAATATATACTACTCCGCTGTTTCCTAATATCGAAGTAGGTTGGGGTCTTCTCCTAAGGCAAGAGTTGATCACAGCTCGAAAAGGTGCTTGAAATAAGAGTATGGTTGTAAATAAAATCACCTTGGATTGTATTAAGTTAGTAGCTTGGGCTTAGGCGGAGCTCCCGTTTATGCACTTGCTAAACGGCTAAATACATGAAGAGGAAACAATAGTTAGTTAATAGGTGTAAAGGGTTGGTGAATGGTGGATTGATGCTTGTTCAACTTGATTGTCTCTTTTAAGCACTTGGTTTTATTTTTTATCGCCTCGCTAACTCTATTCTGAAAGTTATCTTTTGGTTCCTCCATTTTCTTTTTAAGCCTTTAACCTGTTGCTATCTTTTGAAAGTAAACCATTTGAGCTTTGAGTTTGGTGCTACCGACCGTAGGGGAATAAGGTAGTGGGTGCTGAATCCTTTTGCAAGCGTTTGGAAAAGAACTTAGTGCAAGCCTCAAGTTAGATGGCACAACTCCTTTAATGGAAATTTAAATCATCTAGGGGGTCATACCTCTAAGGGCTTCACTCTAGGTAGCAAAATTAATTTTTCCTTAGTCACCATTTCTTCTTTTGAAGTCAAACTTAGTCAATCATTGAAGTTTAGATGCAACATTTGGTTACCATTGTAGCTTCTTTGGTGTTGTGTGTTTTGTAGGTTAGGTTGCTAGGAACTAGCTTAGGTTTAAGTTTGGGGGAATTTGTTAAGTGCACAAATCCACGGTCAAAGTTTTGACTTTTCGACAACTTTGACCGTCAAATTCTGATAACTTTTCCTTCTTTTTCTTGGTTTTTCTTGCTTCTTTGGCTCATTACAGGTTTGGACAAGTGTTGTGGACAGGGCATTAGAAGCAAGCTCGAGTGGGACGGCATTTGGACAAGAGAAGCAGGAGAAGTGCAAAATGAAGGCTAGCGACGCGTCGCCAGAAGTCGCGAAGAATTGGCGACGCGTCGCCAACGTTATCAGTATTCTGAGTTCCTGATGGTCAGCTGGCGACGCGTCGCCAGCGATGCTCTGTTTTGCCGAAAGCTCGCATTTTTTTGATGGTCCCCCACTCTTTCCACCTGATGAGCTGGCTTGGAAGAAGGGATTCTTATCCCTTTAGGGTTGGAATGAAGAGGGGGTATAAATAGAAGAGAAGAAATAGTCCATAAGGGGGCTTCTTGGCTGATTTTGATCTTGACCCATCTTGAGGCCTATTGATCATTTTGGGAGGCGTTTTTGGAAGCTTGAAGCAGAGGATTGATCATCTTGGGAGTTAAATCTTCTAGGGGGTTTCTTGGGTTTACTCTCTTCTCTCTTTTATTTGTGTGATTTTCGTGGATATTGTTGTTATGGGTTTGTTGATGACATTTGCTATGGATTGTGAGTAGATCACTTTATCTCTCTAGGGTGACATTCCTTCCCTTGTTACTTAATGAAGTTGTCTTGTGTTTATGGATGAGTTCTCTTGTGTTGTCCCTTTCATTGTGCTTATTGATTGATTTGTGGTAGGCCACCATAACTAATGTACTAGTTCATTAAATCCTTGAGAAAGGTTTTATGGGTGACAAAGAGAAATGGAAGGGGCATAGTATTAACTTAATTAGAGATAATCCAGGTGAACACTAAAAGTCAAAAGAGGCTTAGTTCTTCAACCACTCTAAGTTAAAGTTGGAGCTTGAGTAAAGCCCAAGTTAGTTGAGGGTGAGCAAGGACCCATCTTGAGAAAGAGGTTCTTGATGTGAAATCCTTTCTACCACACATGGAGCTTCACATTTGGGGACCAACTTTATTGAGTAGCATTGGGTAGGAAATGAATCCTAGAATGGTAGTCACATTTATCCTAAGTTCTATCTTTAGTACTTTCCATCTTCTTTAGAGTCATTTTTCTTGTGTTGATTAAGTTAGGTAGCTTGAGCAACTTTGATATTTAAATCTAGATAAAATCACTAACTCTCTTGGGATGACACCTTTAATTACTCCTAAGTATACAACGATTCCGTTCGCTTGCAGGTTTTTGAGGGTAAAATTGATAAACTCTTGAAATTCACAACACCAGTTCATGAATCATGAATCAATCTAATTAATCATAATAAATAGCAATAGAACATACAATAGATCATGTGATTCAACACACAATCCTGATTTAGGGTATCATAAGTAAATCTGATACCACTATAGGTTTTCAGAAGCCAAACAAGCATAGTAGAAAGTAACCAAAACCCCTCAGGATCCAAGTGAAACGGAGTGAATCGGGCGTTCAAAATGTTAACCTGGTTGGGTGAGATCTTTTAGCTAATTGTTGAGCTGAATTACAAAGACTTTAAAAGTTGATTTGTTCAAGCTCCCTATGGTATCGATATGAACCACTCAGATCACCATGCCTCCAACATGTCCTAACAGATGTGTTTCTCATATGCCCACAGTGCTAGCTTATGTCCTCCAAGGAAAGGCAAGAGGAAAGTGTAGATGGAACCTTTTAAAACCCTTCTAATTTTTTCCTTCTTGGGAGGCTAGGGTTAGGGTGAGAAAATACTTACTATATGATTTTATATATAGTGAATCTTATGTTAGCCACTCTGGGGTAGTCCAATTATGGTGCCAAAATTGTGCATTTAGACTCCTTGGATTGGTAATGTTTTGTAGGCCATTAGAACACTACCCTTAGTGTGCATAACGAAGTGGCCATCTTGGGCACTATGTAAACACATGCATCTTGTCCAACCATCACACTCATATTCACATTTCATGTACACCATGGCAGCAAAGAAGGAAAACACTAGCACAAGTCTTAATCTTGCCTACCACACATTAGGCAATCTTATTAAATTCTAGTGACTAGCAACTGCGCCTGTATTATCCACTAATAAATTGTATCATTCTAGCCATATACCCACTATTTTCCTTCGTCCATTATTAAGTAGATACTTGGAGGAAACCAAGCCATTTTTTTTTACATCAATAGCCCACCTATGGAGCAAGTTATGCATTTTTTAAGTTGGTTACAAAATTTTGAACATATGAACAGTAACTTAGCCAAATTTGCAACATCATGTCTTTGGCTACAGGGCTCCAAATTCAGAAATTCGAAGTGTGCAAACACTTCATTCACAAGGGGAAAGTACTCCAAGGATACCGCATATATGTCAATTACACATAGGAAATACATTCTCTTGCACTTAACAATGATCTGTGGCTAAAATAGAATTTACAAGTAAGCAGCCCATCATTCACACTTAGGCAGCTTTGCACAACATCACTTACACAGCCAAACATTACTCAAATGTTCGCATACTTGTCTCATTTTTCATACACTACATGTACATTCATACATGCACTGGAAAATGGTCTTAACTTAGCTAAATAGCACCCTAGGTTACAGGAGTGCC
>SMDT01002044.1:0-56588 GCA_005392925.1 Aquilaria sinensis | reverse complement strand
AAGCTTGATTATGGACTTTGACTATTCTCCAAAGAGTGCGGTTAAAGTCTTCAAGGCACTGGAGTAAATTTCATGAATAGTTTCTAACCTTTAGTAATTATTTTTTTTTAGTTCCTAACCTATTGAATATTTTGTTCTAGTCCTAAATTTATTAAAAATGTTTCATTTTAATCCTAAATCTATTGAAAATATTTCATTTTGATTTTACTTTGATGAAATTTGTTAATTCAAAGTATTTTTCTAATAACAACTTTTTAAATCATAATTTAAACTATTCAGTAACTGTCTTAAAATTAATTTAATATGTATAATAATTCTTTTATAGTTAATAAAAAATTCAAACCATATTTTTAATCTCTCTGTAAATTAAACCGACTTCATTGAGAAGGAAAAAAAATACTAATTTAAATTGTCTATTTACTGTAAAAAAATATTAAACTGTTTAAATTTATTGGAAGACAGTTACCGAATTTTTAAATTAGAATTTCAAAAGTTTATGTCAGACAATTATTCTGAGTTAATGAATTTCATCTGATAAGAGACCAAAATGAAACAATTTTAATAGGTTTAAGGCCAAAACAGAACTTTCAATAGGTTAAGGACTAAAAGAAAACAATGACTAAAGGTTAGGAACCATTTATGAATTTACTCAAGGGATCCGAAAGCGTACAAAAATTAAAGATACTTGGCTATCGGGGCAGAAGCTTGTCCCAACTACCCTTAAGCAATCCTCTTAAGGAGCTCATATTGGGATATTGTATTAAACTGGAGGAATTGCCTCACATGGCGCTCGGCTGTGTCCGTCCGGAGTTATTGCTTCCGACGGATGCAAAAGTTAAGACACATATGCAGGGATATGATTGTGTTGCTACTGCATCTCATGGTGGTTAATAAAAATGTTCAGGGTGTGTGTTTTTCATGTAATTCCAGACCTAATTGTGAGTTGTGACTGTTACATTTCAATGACTCCCTTTATGCAGTTTAATTTGTGGGCTTGTAATAATATGGGATTGCCTTCTTCTGTTCCACGCTTGTTCCTCTCCCTTCTTGAAGCAGTTCAAGCTGTTTGTTAGTATTGCTATGATTAATGCTCATGTCAGATCTCAGTTGCTCTCTTCATGAGATTGTCTTTTAATTATGAATACTACTATATGTTTCTGCTTGTAAACTTAAAACAGATTTTGTGCAGGGAACGAAGACAACAGTAAGTTCTTAGAGATATGGACCAACAGCAATGTGAAAAGCAGTTCTGAAACATATGGCAACCTATGAGCTTGGAGCATGCTTAGTTGACTACTAAAAGGCATCGCCAATAACTTGGAGCCTGCCTACTTGAAACGGCTTCATTTCAAGTTAATCAAGATGTGCACTAGCAACTGCAAGCTGGTTTCCCTCAATCCGGATGCAGTGTAAACCTGCAACACCTTCAGCACAAACCTACATAAACTTGCATGCTACCAACTGTCTTATGTTACTGATAGCTTATAAGTGTTGCAGGGAAACAATGTCGATGTCTAAACATTACTTCGTAACAGAAAGGTACCGACATAGGACATGAAAATCAGTATTTGAGTGTTATTTGATTATTATTTACTCTAACTACCAAGTTTCAACTAAATCCAACTACCAATTAGGTACCAATTACCTAAATTAAGCGAATGCATTACTTTGATAACATTTACCCCTGCTTTTTCTCTTATACCCATGTCCCATGGATCCGTCTATTCTTTTTGTATGTCACTGCTACATTTATTCCTTATGCCCATGTTTATTACCATTTTAATTATATTATTCTTACAATCTATTATATATATATAAAGGAGGATACACTTAAGAAGTAAATAGATTTTTCACTTAAGAGATGCAATATGGAGCTGACACATGACAAATTTGACAAATATGGCAAATTAATAATTTTTGCACTTATTTACCAAAACTACCCCTAGAGCAAATCTTGCTACAATGTAAGGTAATTCCTCTTTTACTTTGGATGCGTTAGGAAAACGTTTTCAATTATTTAGGGAAGTATTGAAAGGTTAATTTTTTTAGAAAAGTCAACATCTTTAACATAGATAATATTTTTTATTGATTTGTGCAAATTTCAATATTTTCCTTTGCTTATTAAAAAGTACATCTGAATTCGATTTTTTTCTTTTTCTTGCCCAGTACCGATCAGGGATTTAAAAATGATATATTAAAATTTTCTTGATTTATTTTATGCAACTTTCTATAATTTTCTTTGATTATTAAAATATATCCAAATTGTATTATCATCAAAATACTACGTAAAATGAAAACAACACACATATTGACACAAAACAATGAAAACATATATCGTAAGAAGGAAAAGATTAAAATAGATTAACATGATTAATTAATTTAAAAGAATGAGATCCTTGTCAAGCCTACAAACTACATATTCTTCTTCACGAAATAGGATAAGAATATGTTTGACAAATTAGCAATAAAATTAATTAACTAATTTAACATATCAAAGTTTTAGTTCAATCAACATTTAATTCCAGCGTTAAATATATCAATTTATTTTTCCAAAATTAAAAAAAATATTAACACTTACCAACTAAGTTGTAACCATTTTCTACCATATAATAAGGGGTTATTTCTTTTTCTCTCTCCCATTTCCTCTCATTCACATTTCTCTACCTTAAATTCATCACTATTCTTCCTTATTGTTTTTTGCTCTAGCTACCATAAGAAATGCCCATCAGCCAATTTTTCGTCATGGATATGCGTTTTCTTTTAGTATGATAGTTTTCTTGTGGTGCTACTTGCAGTAATAAAATCATCAACAAAATCCTCTGAAGTGAAAACTGCTATACCATGATGATGTTGTCATGTTCCATAATGAACTTGGGTGGGTCGATAATGGACGGTTGAAGCTAAGGGGAGTAGGGCAGTGGTGAATACCCACATCTAGGAATTTTGTACTAGATCGTACTCATAGGATCCAACATGTCTATAAATAAGTTTGCGTCTGATAGGTCTAACATGATTTTATCCGGTATATCGTGTTTTGTTGAGTTTTTCATTGTGATGTAAATATTTGCTTGAAGTAGTCTTAGATGTATGCTGGGTACCACCTTCTCCCTATATTGACCATAGATGATCTGAAGGAGTGCCAAGTTGCCGTGTTTGATCTTTGTTGCCTTAAAACGATTTTCTCGAAGTTTCTCTCCAAGTATGTTGTGGCTAATGCTCTTTATTACAATAGTATACTTTTCTTATTAAGTTTAATGATATGTTCATGGCCTAGATTTTAATACTTTATTTAGCTTTTTTTTTTTAAGAGTTTGAAGAAAAGTTCTATAACTTTTGTTGTGTTTCTAATAAATTTTTAGATACTACTAACACAAGACAAATGTTGGTTTTGCTCTTAATATTAAAAATATGCGTTAGAATATAGATTATTTGAAGATTTATTGTAAACCATATATATGTACCATTCCATTTGTCTCCAAATTGTGAATTGATTACTTTTTACAATGCATCAGGTGCTTTTCCTTTTTCACATTGTTATCATTGTTGTTTTTGCACCATTATCTTAATTTATTTATTTTTAAGAACTATCAATTTATCTCTGATCTAAGTTTATGTTTGAGTTGTGTAGGAACAATATTTATGTGCTACTATCATACATATTCTTTTATATATGCAATAAAAATTGAATGATTGATGAAAATTTTCAACTTTCGCATAAGTTAGAGCCTACGAAATTATTTTATAGGCAAGGGCCGAGCTAAGATTTTGAATTAAGGGGGCGGGACTCTGTTTTGAAAATATTTAAAAAATAATACATTTCCATTATATATATAAGAGATTATTTTTTCTTATTGTTATTTTTATTTAGAATTAATATCATTTGAAAGCTAATACACTATTTATCTAACATTCACTTAAGTCACGTATTTTTAAAAAAAATATTTTGAAGGACTTTTTTCATACCTAGCTTTAAAAAAATTAAATATCAATAAAAAATGTCTTTTGTGAAAAAATCTTTTAGTTTGTATTTATAAGATTTTTCTTCAATCATCTCCATTTGCTAAGTTTGAGTTCAAAATTAAAATTTCAATGTTTAATTATTATTACCCATACTTATTCATTTTCTTTATTTTTAGGAAATATTGGATATTTGTCAACCATTACATTGTTTATGAAAATAGTTTTAGATCTTATAGGAATATGATTTCAAATTTGGCCTCCATCAATTTGGCTGCATGCATGGTCAGTGAATTTAAGTAAAGATGAATTAGAAAATATTCTATATGATGCAAATACCCTAATTATTATAGCCTAACAGAGTGGCACATTATATTTGCCTTCATAAATGATAAATTTTCCTTTCTTGATAAAATTGCCTTCATAAATAATTATAAAATATATTTTTTAAAAAATTAAGTATTTTTTATTGATTTTTATTTTATTAGTCCAGGCATGGAAAAAATGATAAGAGGTAACTAGCACCCGTCGTCCATTAACTAGGATAAGTTGTAGTTATATGCTTATGTGCACTAGATAAGTCTCATAAATTTGAAGCTAGTCCAAATAGTTGTTGCGATTGGTAGGATAAGTTTGTACTCTTAATCGAGTTACTGCAATTTGTGTGTATAAGTAACTAGAAGAAATTAAACGGTAAAACTCCACCTATGTAATATCAAAGTGGTGCCGCTTCAATTAAGAATATTGAAAAACTTCTTATAAATATTACAGAATCCAAGATTAGCACATGGCCGTATATAATAGTGCTAAGGTAGAAGAAAAATTATGATTAAATTTTAACAAGTATTATGTGTATTATGTCTCTGGTTCTAATATAAGGAGTTGAGGTTCAAATCTTTGTGATACTTATAACTTCATTAGAACTTTGATATATATACACTAATTGAAGGTCTAAATCGAAAGATACCTTCTTGTATGCAAAATACATTATCTAGTGAAATAAATGTGCAACTTACAGAATAGTGTGAAATTGGTGGAACATTTTTAAGTTCTATGTGTAACTTGTATGTTTCACATAAACAAAAAATTTATTTTGGTTATTTGATTATAATTAATTTCATAGATTAATTAAAATTTAAAGGGTTGTGACTCTTCTAACAATTGAGCCATTTGTAAGGGACGCATTTCTTTATGAATAATTGTGTATATTTCAATAGACACATATTTTATGAATGGTTGTATCTATTAAGGGAAGAGTTATATTTTTCCATTTTCTATATAAATGAAACATTTCATAAATTTGAGAGAGGTTTTTCATAAAACTTTATTGTATCTTGGAAACATATTCCTGGTATTTTATAGTAGGGGAATAATTGGCTTTAGGAAAATAAAATTGTCACACCTCAAAGCCCTTTTTAATCTCTATCATCTTTTATTTTTCTAACAATTGATTTATCAAAGTACCTATCATCTTATAGCACATTTCAATTAGGCAATTTCCATTAATTTCATTGTTAAATCAATCAGAAATTATTGTTGTGGCATTTATGAATACTAAAATAGATTTAAAATAAGACTTCTAATCCCTATATCTAAACCTTCCACTGACCCATTGCCAAGAAGACCTTAGAACATTTTGCAACTGAAAAAAATTGGATAAAAATTAATAAATCAAAACTCATGAACCAAGAGAGGGCGGCATCGTCACCTTGCTTGCCAACACCACTAACTGGATCTACAGCAACGGCGGCTCTCAACCCATTTTTACGCTTTGGTTTTTCCAACGAAAGTGGGTTTTTGTCATAGTGTTAAATACTGCAGTATACCGTGTACATACATATGTGATACGTGATATAAAATGTTTTTACGTTTTACCACGGTATACTGCAACATGCCGCGGTATACCGCTCGCTTTTTGTATGCATTTTATCAAAAAATCAAGATATACTGCAAATACCGTATGGTATGTATCACGATATTTTATTTTTATTGGCTATTTTTTTATTTTTCATAAAAAATATCATAAATATATAAAACATTAAAATATAAATAATACACATATCATAAAATAAACATTTACTTTTATTTTTTTGTTACTTTTCTTAACTAATATAACAATTTAATGGATGATAGCAGCTTAAAGGTCCTTATGGTATTGAACAATATGCCCCAGTTGGATTTTTTGTGCATACTGCCCTAACTAAATATCTTTTATCATTTATATTTTATTTATATTTGACAAATTATGATGAGAAAAATTAGAATACATATAAAATGTGTAAAAGTAAATTATTAAAAAAAATTATGTCATCTTCAAATAATATTCTAACATTTATTTTTTTTTATGAAAACGGTAATGATATATGGCACAGTATACCATAAGGTATACCTTAAAAATTTGGGGTGTGCCATTAACACCTCGATTTATTACAACAATGCCATCGAAAAGCACTTCAAGTTCTTGATCTACTGCCGAACGGGCTGGATCGATGACTTGCTTAGGAAGCTATGCACAAGGCCTGGGGGATTGATTTCCAGTACGGATTGGGTCACTTCGAGAATCGGGCACCGTCGGTGTTACCGGCCGGGTCAATATCAACTGGTGCGATTCCCATAAGGTCGAGACCATTAGGACCAATCAATCCCATAAGAACTCTTTCTTTTTATGTTGACTTGGTGTTTCAAATTCTTCTTTAAAAAAATTCTTCTTCTTTTATGATGCCCTTCGGCATCTTTGTCTTGCGACATGGTGAATTCCGAGGGAGCTTCCGAGGAGGGAGAACGTCTGACGGAGATGTTCCCTAGGTGGGAAAGTACCTGAAAGACTCCGAAAAAAGGTTAGGAGGTCCCTGGGATGATTTTCCGGGGAGGAGCCTCCGACGCCCAAGTCAATTTCCTGAGAAGGTGAAAGGGGACACTTAGAGAGTCTTGCGGACTTGCCTGTTTGTGTTTTTTCAGGAGAGAGGAGTCCCAAAATTTGCTTGCCAGGATGTGTTTCTTGTGTATTTATAGGGAAGCCTGGCCCATTTAGATCATGACACGTGTTCGGTCAGATCTTTTCTGTACCTTCGGACGTAGGGGACAAGTAGCCAGTGGCAGGCTCCTTGAGCCTTGAACCGAGTCAAGTCGTGACAAGACCCGGACGGCTTCGGCGTGTCAGGCCGCCATTTTAGGCAGCGTATGGGCGATCTGTCAGAGGCTCCTTAAATGCCCATTAAATGCTCATGCCGTACTCCCGAGGTCCTTTGGGCGAGGTCATCTTTTGGTACGGACGCCTTTCTTCGGGAATCACGTTGGTGGTTCGGGGAGTTCTCTAGCTCGGGAGTTTCGCCTTCGGGAAGAATCCCTCCTGCTTTCAGTAGTTGGTTTTTTTCTCCCGAAGGCGATATGTTCGGTTCCTCGAGAGAGTCAACGACACATTTAGATAACCTGGCGTTTCAGCCGAAGTGCTTACTTCGTCATGCTCGATCTCGCTTCTGCCGAGGTCTGTGGCAATGCTTCTTTCCGAGCTACGTCAGGCTCCCCGGTCAAACCTTCGGGGAAATTGATGCTGGGGGAGGCGATAGCCTTTTGGCTATCACAGGCCCCCCTCGAAAAAAGCCGAAGTGGAGACTTCGGTTTGTTCGCTTCCTGAGGGCCCCTCTTTGGGCCTTGAGTGCAGAACTTGTTCCGAAGACAGACCTTCCGTCCGAAGACGTAGGCTTTTCTTCCAAAGCCTGTCTGTTGGTGTCTTCGAAGTAACCTGCTTTCCAGCTTTTTTAGGCCTTCCTCGAAGAGGCCGAAGTGGAGACTTCGGTTTGCTGCCTTTCCTAGGATGCTTCTCGGGAGTTTCTAGGGAGTGCACTCTGTGCCGAAGATACACCTTTTTGTCCGAAGATACGGACTGTTCGGCCATAGCCCGTCTTTTGGTGTCCTCGAGGTAACCTACTTCTTTATTTTTGTAGGTTAGTGAACCGTCGCGTCTCGTAACCAGACGTGTCAGTCTGGAGCGGCGCGACGTCTGTCAGAGGGCGTGTTCCTCTTTTGGTGCGATGGCTGACACGTGTCGGCTTTTTGTTGGCTGGGGTTGCATCGGTTACCGCGGGCGCGCCTTTTTAGGTGCAGAAGGGCATTTATGGCGGCGTTTCACCTTCGCAGAGTACTTATGACGCCGGTTCGCCTACCCCCCTCGGCCTATATATATGCTCATTTCGTCATTTGTTTCTTTTGCTTTTGCTTTTGCTCTGGTTTTCCTTCTGCTCTCTTCTACCTTTCGCGGCGGTTCTTTCACCTGAGCTTTTTTCCGGTCATCTTTCACGACGGCGTCTTCACACCCAGATTTCGGCAAAAGATTTGGTGGGTTTTGATTTCTAGAACTCTTTATTTTTCAAAGTTTTTCCCGAAGTCCATTTTTGCCTTTTTCCGAACTTGTTTTCCAGCCAAAAAATGCCTATTCCTGAGAGTTGGCAGCCTCTTCTTTCTCACCCTTGTTGCACTACTCCTGCAAAATTAGCGAAGTGGAAGAAAAAAATTTTCCTTCCCTCGTATGCTGTTACGAGGTTGCCCCGTCCTGACCACTATAGCTTTTCAAACCATAGTAACGAGATCACCGTTTTCCGAGCTCAGCTGAAAGCCGGACTTCGGTTCCCCCCTCCGAAGTTGATTTGCGACTTTTGCCAATTTCATGGCATTGCCGTAAATCAACTTCCTCCGAACTCGTACTGCTACTTCAACGCCTTCCTCTGTATGTGTGGCATTTTCAAAATAGAACCCCACTTCGTTATTTTTATGCAGTACTACAAGCTCTACGTGGTCCCGAAGGGTGGCTTTTATTTCATGCTACCTCGGGGATCCGGGAGCAAAAAGTATATGTTCACCTTCGCCACCAAGGATAACTGGCGAGGGTGGCAAAAAAAGTTTTTCTTTCTGAAGATGGAGGAGGCCTGGTCGCGTGTTCCGACCAAGTGGGCTCAGGGACGGTTAGAGGACGACGTCGTAGATCCGAGGATACTGCTGACTCCCGAGTTGGCTTCCGTATTCGCGGATTTCGACGGTCACATCCGAGCCGTCGCCGACTGGGGTCCCGAGGTCCCTTCGCGTCCTCTTTACCCCTTCCCCATCAATTGGAGGTTGATGACCGAGGAGGTCCTTCGGGAGCTCGGGGTGGTAAAGGAGCACAAGACGGACCTCGGGATGCCGGCTCCTGCCATCGCCGGGAAGGACTCCTGGCTAGTGCAGCTCCTTCGGGAGGAAGTTTCTTTCGAAACTTTTTATGAGAGTAAGTTACTTTCTAATCTCCTTGTTATAACTTCATTCCGGACTCACACTGATGTCTTTCTTCATTTTCAGAAATGGGGGAGGACACTGCTGCTTTCTACAAAGCCCTTTTCACCGGTCAGCCCGCGAAGGGTGATCAGACGAAGAAAGCTGCCTCCCGAAGACGGAAAACGTCCGGGGCTGGGCCGTCTGCTTCTAAACGGGCGAAGAAGGATGTGCCCCCTCCCCTTCCGGAGATTTCCGAAGAGGTGGGCGAGGAGCCCGAGGCTGCTACTGCCCCTCAGCCCGAGGTTGCTGCTGAGGTCCCTCCTCAAAGTCCTACCCCGTCGCAGGCTCTCCTGGACGCCGTGGTAGAGGCGCCTTCTGCCGAAGAGCGGCGCCGAAGAAAAGGCAAGGGGATTTCTGCCGAAGAGGCTCGAGCTTCCGACGACGACGTCGTCGAGGTGCAAGCAGGTTTGTTCTTCTAACAAACTGTGGTGCTTCTCTTTTTGATGATCTTTGAGGTTTTCTTGCCCTGACCAATTTTCTGTTTTGTCGTGCAGAAGAGTCGCTCACTCCGGGTTGGGTAGCTGAGCATGCAAAGAGGAGAGCCCTTCGGGACGCCCGCATCCCGAAGGGAAAAGTCCCGAAGGAGCCTTTCTGGACGTTTACGGAGGACATGAATTTGTACTCCGGAGACTGCCAGCAAATGGCTACAGAGATCTCGAAAGGGGTCCTCACCGATGCCTCCTTCAAGGCCATTGCCGCGGCTCACCCGGGCGACGATTCTCTCGCCGCGAAGCTTTCCGAACACGCCGCCCAGGTATACTTTGTGTCTATCTTCCTCCTTTGAATTTTTTCTAAGTGTTTTGGTTTTCTCTTTGTCTTAACGACCTCGCCTTTATCCTTTTGCAGCTTCTGGGGTACGCTGGCTTTCTCCGAGTTCGGGTGGCGAGGCAGACTGAGTTCCGAGCGAAGGCCCTAGAAGCCATAGAAAAAACAAAGGCCATGTGCTCGGAACTGGCTGTCAAGAACCTGTAGCTGGCCCAAGCTGCGGAGAAGGAAGTTGCCGCCCTTCGGGAGGAGTTCCAGAAAGAAAAAGATGAACTTTTGAGGGACTCCTCCTAGAAAATTTCTGACCTCGGCTCCCAAGTGGCGGAGCTGATCTCGGCAAATGAGGCGCATCAGAAAGAAAAGTCAGAAGTCGAAGGTCTTCTGGCGAAGGCGCTTGCTGAGAAGGCTGCGCTCCAAGCCGAGGTCGATGCTATGAAGAAGGAGCCGGAAAAGAAGAAAGTGAAGGAGCTGAAGAAGAAGGTCTCAGATTTGAAGAAGGACTTCGAGGAGCTTGAGGTTGAGAAAGACAAGTCTGACCAGATGACCAAGGTTGGTTTTCAGGACGGATTCTGTCTTGTTCACCACCAAGTCCTTCAGAGGTTTCCAGATCTGGATCTCTCTTTTCTGGCGGCCCTGGACATTCCCGAGGGACCTCGGTGGACCTGGTCTAAGATTGACCATCTGAACCTGCCTCCTCGTATTCCGGCGCCGAAGGTGGTGCAAAAGGACGTAGGAGCCGAAGACTCCCGGGACGCCGAGAAGCCTTAGTTTGTTCTAGGGTCATTGTCCTTTTTTCTCTTCTTTTTTGTACTTCTTCTTTTGGCTATCTTTTTTGTAAGCACATTTATCTCAATAAAGACCTTGAAAATTTGGCTAAGTCTTTTCCTGAGATTTTTTGTTTTCCTTTGTCCCAAACTTTATTCGTTCAAGAGACTTCGGAAGATTTTGTCTGCGCTTATCATGGTGACCTCTTTCGCGAAATCCTGACTTTGTTCAACTTATGCCCAAAATTTTGGCTAAGTCTTTCGCCAGATTTTCTCTGTTGTCCCGAACACGTTTGCTCTAGAGACTTCGGAAAATAATACCTTCGCTTATTTTAGCCGGCCACCTTTGCGGAACTCGCACCACTCATGCTAAGAAACTTTTTGGCTAAGAAACTTTTTATACTTTAGAGAAAATTTTCCTTTCTTTGTACAGCACGGTCTTCCTTGCCGAGATTCTAAGCGTAAAATTTTCTCAAGGCGTCCGAATGCCACGTATTTTTTAATTCTACGCCTTCGGAATCGCCGAGCTTGTAGACCCCTTTTCGTACTTCGGCAAGAACCAGGTAAGGGCCTTCCCAGTTGGCGCGAAATACTTCGTGGGATGGCTTTCGAGGTGCGAATTCGTTCTTTCGGAGAACGAGGTCTCCTCTCTTTATTCCTTTTGGTCTTGCGCGCAAGTTTATGGCCGCGGCCACTCTTTGCTGAAAAGCTTTTCTTCTTAGTTTGGCTATTTCTCTGTGTTCGCCGACGAGGTCGAGCTTGGTTCTCAGGCCGAGGTCATTTCCATTTTCATCAAAAACTTGCACTCGAATTGATGGTT
Source organism: Aquilaria sinensis (assembly GCA_005392925.1). NCBI lineage: Eukaryota > Viridiplantae > Streptophyta > Magnoliopsida > Malvales > Thymelaeaceae > Aquilaria > Aquilaria sinensis. Next base: position 44,978 of record SMDT01002044.1, on the reverse strand, counting down.
GCATTACCTCGATTGGGATGATGGCCTCTGTACCGAAGGTGAGTGAAAAAGGCGTTTCCCCTGTGGCTCTTCGGGGTGTTGTTCGGTAGCTCCACAGTACACTCTGGAGTTCGCCTGGCCATTTCCCTTTTGCTTCCCCCAGCCTCTTTTTCAGACCATCTTTTATGGTCCTATTAGATACCTCTACTTGGCCATTGCTTTGAGGATGGGCTACTGGGGCGAAGTGCATCTTTATCCCGAGGTTGTTGACAAAGTCCTGGAACCCTTTGTCTGTAAACTGGGATCCATTATCGGCTACCAGTATCCTCGGCACGCCAAACCTACATACAATGTTCTTCCATACGAACTTCTGCACTTCTTTAGCTGAGATAGTTGCTAATGGTTCTGCCTCGACCCATTTAGAGAAGTAGTCTACTGCGACCACGCAGAACTTCACGCCTCCGGGGGCTGATGGGAGCGGCCCAATGAGGTCTATGCCCCAAACTGTGAATGGCCAAGGATAGTCAGCCGAAGTCACCATTTCCGAGGGTGTCCTCTGGATTTTTGCGTGTTTTTGGCAGCTCTCACATTTTTGGACGAAATGTCGTGCATCCTTTCTTAGGGTAGGCCAAAAATATCCTTGGCGGAGTACAACTGCGGCGAGGGCATCAATTCCAATATGTGAACCACAAGCGCCTTCGTGGACTTCTTCGAGGATCATTTCAGTATCCTCTTCGCCAACACACCTCTGTAAAGGATTTGCATATCCCTGCCGATATAGTTCTTCGCCTATTAGGAAGAATCGCCCAGAGCGTCTTCGCACTTTTGCGGCTTCGATGGGGTCTTCGGGGAGCGCGTTGTCCGCAAGATACCTCTTTATTGGATCTTTCCAGCCCTTTTCCGAAGTTACTATGCTCAGTACTTCAATGCTCGGGTGGTTTAGTACCTCGGTGTATGTTTTTGCCTTTGCCAGGCAATCTGCTTCGGTGTTTTCCCGATGAGGTACATTTTCGATGCGTATGGTGTCGAACTCTCGAATGAGCTTCGTCACCAGTTCGTGGTATTTTGCCAAAATTGGGTCTTTCGCGCCGTAGTCCCCTGCCGTTTGCCGAACTACCAGCTGGGAGTCACTGTGAGCCTTCAAGTTTCTTATTCCAATTTTTCTGGCCAGGCGCAACCCTGCTATCAGAGCTTCATACTCAGCCACATTATTGGTGGCGCTGAAGTTGAACTTGATGGCCTTTATCACCTCTAGACCTTCGGGTCCTCTGATGATTACTCCGGCTCCTTGGTGTTCGGAACCTGAGGCTCCATCCACATGCAGCGTCCATTCTGGCTCACCTTCGCCAAGATCCGGGTGGCTATCTTCGGTGGTAGGTACTTCGGTGATGAAGTCAGCTAGTGCTTGAGCTTTTATGGCTTTCCGAGGTTCATAAACAATGTCGTGCTCACCGAGCTCTATACACCATTTGGAAAGCCTTCCCGAATGATCAACTCTTTTCATAACATCCCGTAGAGGCAGACTACTTCAGACGATGATGGGCTGAGCCTGAAAGTATGGCCGCAATCTTCTTCCTGCCAGCACCAAGGCATATATGGCGTTTTGGAGCAATGGGTACCTGACCTCGACGCCGTGCAGGGATTTGCTTACGTAATAAACTGGCCATTGTCTCGGCCCTTCCTCTTTCACAAGGACCGAGCTCACTGCTTTTTCTGAAACAGCGAGGTACAGGATGAGGGGCTCTCCTTCACGAGGTTGTCGCAGAGTAGGCAGTCGAGACAAATAGATTTTAAGTTCTTCCCAGGCTTTTTGGCAATCCTCATTCCAAGGATGGTCACCATCCCCGAGGTCATTTTCTCTTTTTGCTGCCTTAGTAAGGACTTTGAAGAATGCCCGACACCGATCTCCGTACCTGGAGATGAACCTGCTAAGAGAGGTTATCCTTCCAGTGAGTCTCTGCACGTCTTTCACTGTGACAGGAGTTCGGAATTCGAGCAGAGCCTTAATTTTTTCTGGGTTAGCATCAATGCCCCTTTCTGATACCATGTAGCCCAGAAATTTTCCCGAGGTCACGCCGAAGACGCATTTTTCGGGGTTAAGTCGAATTCTGAATATTCTGAGTTGCTGGAAGGTTTCCTCTAGGTCTGTGACATGGTCTTTAGGCATCTTACTTTTGACTATCATGTCATCAACGTAGACTTCCATGTTCCTCCCTATTTGGTTATGAAAGACTTTGCTCATCAGCCTTTGGTAGGTGGCTCCTGCATTTTTGAGCCCGAAGGGCATCCTAGTGTAACAATATGTTCCACCTTCGGTGATGAACGCAGTTTTTTCTTCATCTTCGGGATCCATCCTTATTTGATGATACCCACTGAAGGCGTCGAGGAAGCTTAGGAGCCCATATTCGGCAGTTGAGTCGACCAACTGGTCTATCGGTGGGAGAGGATAGGAATCTTTCGGGCAGGCATCGTTCAAGTTTCTGAAGTCGATGCACATCCGGAGCTTACTACTCCCTTCTTTTGTAGCAATAACCACATTGCTTAGCCATTCGGGGTACTTGACCTCCCTAATTACGTTTGCGTCCATCAAGCGTTGTACTTCGGTTTTGACGAATTTACTTTTGTGGACCGAGATGCCTCGCTTCTTTTGCCGGACAGGTTTTGCTTCCGGGCTTACTTTAAGGCTATGTTGTATTATGCGAGGGTCTACCCCTGGCATATCCTTTGGCGAGTAGGCGAACAGTCCTTTATTCATCAGTAGAAAGGATACAAGGTTTTTCTTGTCACCTTCGGCCAAGTTTTTCCCTATTCGGGTATTTTGGCCGGGGACAAGTTCTACTTCTTCCGTTTCTACTTCTGCAAGCTTTTCCGCCCCGCCCATTTTTGGTTCTTCGGTGGGTAGTGTCCCTCCTGCTAAGGTTTGTGCGAAGTTGGCTGCTGGGGCCTTTCGGGCTTTGACAAACACCTTTCTGACCTCGGCTTGGTTGATGAAAATTTCGGCGTCTCCGTCCTTGGTGGCGAAGGTGACTGTTAAGTACTTCACATCTGGGCGAATGTGCAAATTCCCTTGTTTTTGCCTTCCAAGGATGGCGTTGTACGACGAAGGGACATCCATGACAATGAACCTCGTCATTGTGGAGGCAAAAATTTCTCCTTTTCCGCTGATCGAACTCCCTCTCATCATCAGGGGAAGGTCGATCCAGCCGAGGACGGGCAGCTCTGAGGGTCCTATTCCAAAGGTTGGTGAAGTAACAGGCTTGAGGTCGATGCTGGATATTCCCAAGCTTGGGAGCAGATGCGAGAATAGGACGTCGGCGTTTGATCCATCGTCCAGCAATACCCTTTTGACGTCCCAATTCCCTATTCTTGCCATGACCAACAATGGGTCGTCATGAGGGAAGATGACGGAGGAACCATCTCTTCGGGTGAGTTTTTTCGATGGGCTTTGGTACTCCATTGTTGCTATTTCCCTAGCTTTCCTCTTTCTCCCCGAGGATGGCAGTCCAGTGGTGATGGTTTGTATTACCCCCGCCGAAGGTGGGAGGCGCCTTTTTGGACTTCGGTTCCTCCTTCTGTCGGAGTCATACTCATCTTCATCAGCCTTTCCTTCCTCCTCTCTCCTTGCCTTCGGCGAAGGCATTCGCAGATAGCGCCGCAGTTGACCTTGCTTAATCAGCGACTCGATGTACTTCTTCAACTGGAAGCAGTCTTCGGTGTCGTGACCGTGGTCGCGATGAAACTGACAGAACTTCTTCATATTCTTTTTGTTGTCAGCGGTCATTGCCTTCGGTCGCTGAATTTGGGATCCCTGTTTCTCCATTGTCATGAGGATGTTGGTCCTTGTGGTATTCAGGGGTGTAAAGTTCGAAGGAGGCTTCCTTCCCCTGATCCTCCGAGGTCGTCCTGTTTGCTCTGTCGGATACTTGGCTTGCTGGCTTGATCCTTCGGGACGGGAATGATCGTTCTTTGGCCCCTCCATTCTTAGCTCTTCGGCTGTCATATGCTGCTCGGCTCTTCGGAAAAATTCACCGAGCGTGTCTGGGGGGTCTTTGGAAAACTCGTAAAATAGCTGTGAGTCCCTCCGAAGGCCCCGTATCATGGCGAGGATGCGTATTTCTGGCCGAAAGTCTGGAACACTTAGGGCCTCTCGGTTAAATCTTTCGACATAGTCACGGATGGTTTCCCCGTTCCTCTGTGCTATGTCGAACATCTGCACCGGCATCTTCGCCGTAGGACGACTTCCAATAAACTGCTGGGTGAAGGCAGTGGATAGCTCCTGGAACTCTCTGATGGTTCCTGGGGCCAGAGAGTTATACCATGCTGTAGCAGGGCCGGCAAGGGTGACCTCGAAACATTTGCATAGAGTGGCATCGTCAGCCCCGTGCAACATCATGCTCCGCTTATACTTCGTCAGATGGGCCTGTGGATCTGTTCGGCCATCGTACGTTTCTAGCCGAGGTACCCGGAAATCACTGGGCATGGCTGCCTCAACTATTGTTCGGGTGAACGGTGACTCATCGCCACAGAAAGTTTCAGATAGTCTGGCCCAGACAGGTCTGCGGGCTACCTGTTTTTCCACCCTTTCCAACCTCGCCAATATTTTCTCCATAAGGAGTGTGGCGCTGGGCTCTTCTTCGGGGAAAGGGGATCGTCGGCATCTCTTCGGGGAGTGAGTTCGGCGCTGAGGGGATGGGGACCTCGCCTCAGGTGACGAGCTCCTTCGGCGTGGGGTTTTGGGTCACTTGGACTCCGTCTGTCCCGCAAGCCGTGCCCCGAGGGGCGTGTTTTCTGTTGAAGATTCCTCTCGTGGGTCTCCACTTCCTGAAGTACGATGAGCTGATTTAGAACTTCTCTCTCGAGGGCGCGCTGGCGAAGGAGGCCTCTGGGCCTGAGTTTGTTGTGGCCACCTTCTGTCTATCTGCTGTGCCATTTCGGCCACAACAGAACGCTGGAAGTCGCGCAGAAAACTCATGGTGATGACCAGAGGACGTTCTTCCTCAGGCAAGGAAGTCCCTGGAAGAGTTTGCTCAGTAGCCGGTTGGACTTCAGGCGCGGACGGGGACCTCGGAAGTCCCTTGTCCTTAGAACGCCGAGTTTCAACGACGGCAACCTGAGGGTGGTTTCCCACAGACGGCGCCAAATGATGCCCTTCGGCATCTTCGTCTTGCGACATGGTGAATTCCGAGGGAGCTTCCGAGGAGGGAGAACGTCTGACGGAGAGGTTCCCCAGGTGGGAAAGTACCTGAAAGACTCCGAAAAAAGGGGTTAGGAGGTCCCCGGGATGATTTTCCGGGGAGGAGCCTCCGACGCCCAAGTCAGTTTCCTGAGAAGGTAAAAGGGGACACTTAGGAAGTTTTGCGGTCTTGCCTGTTTGTGTTTTTTCAGGAGAGAGGAGTCCTCTTCCTTGCCAGGACGTGTTCCTGTGTATTTATAGGGAAGCCTGGCCCGTTTAGATCATGACACGTGTTCGGTCAGATCTTTTCTGTACCTTCGGACGTAGGGGACAAGTAGCCAGTGGCAGGCTCCTTGAGCCTTGAACCGAGTCAAGTCGTGACAAGACCCGGACGGCTTCGGCGCGTCAGGCCGCCGTTTCAGGCAGCGTATGGGCGACCTGTCAGAGGCTCCTTAAATGCTTATTAAATGCTCATGCCGTACTCCCGAGGTCCTTTGGGCGAGGTCATCTTTTGGTACGGACGCCTTTCTTCGGGAATCACGTTGGTGGCTCGGGGAGTTCTCTAGCTCGGGAGTTCCGCCTTCGGGGAGAATCTCTCCTGCTTTCAGTAGCTGGTTCTTTTCTCCCGAAGGTGATATGTTCGGTTCCCCGAGAGAGTCAACGACACATTTAGATAACCTGGCGTTTCAGCTGAAGTGCTTACTTCGTCGTGCTCGATCTCGCTTCTGCCGAGGTCTGTGGCAATGCTTCTTTCCGAGCTACGTTAGGCTCCCTGGTCAAACCTTCGGGGAAATTGATGCTGGGGGAGGCGATAGCCTTTTGGCTATCATTTTAGACCAGGATTTGATTTGGGAGATGGTATTTGGGTTCAAGGTGTTGTTTTCGAGTGAATTGGGAAAAGAAATAGATATTGTTCTTCTTTTCTTCGCATCAAGACTCGATTTGGAAGTCTGTAGATTTAGGTTCGCAGAGTTGTTGTGAAATGAACTGGGTAAGAAATGAAGACAACAAGGAGCAAGGAGCCACCAGCAATGAGGAGTCAAGGAAGAAATAGAGACGACAATGACATAGCTGGCCTTCATCAATGTTGGTTTCACTCATGACTGGTATCAGGTGGTGACATGATAGCAGCGGTAAAGAAGGATTGAGGCGATGAAACGGTGAAGAAATCAACGACATTGACGATTTGTTTAGCAAAGAAGACTGGGGATAAAATAGGGGTTGGTGGGACAATGGCGAACCTATGTAGGGGGGTGCCGCTGCACTGGCGAAAATTTTGAAAAAATTTAAATATAAGTATTTAATTGGTTAATTCGAGAGAAATTAGAAATTGAAAATACATTTTTACCCCCCGAAAATAATGAAATAATATGAAGATGGAGGCAGTAAGGTAGGAGCTTAAGAAAGTAATGACTAAATGAGTAATTATTCTCTCTAGCTTTAAACAGATATTCGAATATGGCCTAAATGCGCCATTAGTCCTCCAAAATTTTCAACTTGTACAAATTGCACCATATCTTTGAATTAGTACAACTTAGTCCTAATCTCCAGCTTTGCCTCACCGGGATGACGTCTCTCTCCTCTGACCTTCGTTGACTCTCTTCCAAACTCACCCCCCTAAACCAAAAATCCTGATTCCGCCATTATGGTGGGATGGGGATTTTGGGGAAAAGTGGGGTAGTGCTGGGGATAAAGCGAGGGACAGGAGGGAGTGCAGCTAGGGGTGAAGGCCAGGGCAAGGTCCACAGAGGCTGGTGGAATTCTGGGAGGTTGGGTTAGGTGTTTTTTTCTCTAGTTGAGGCGGAGAAAAGGAGAAAGAGACTTACTGATTGGAATTAAAAATTTAGAAATTTAAGATTTAAAATTATTGATATTAAAAGTTATAAGGCTAAAAATGCTATTCTATAATTTATTTTAATACTTTTTAATATCAAATTAGCATTTTTCATTTGATTTAATAGTTAAATTGACGGAAAGTAGCTGATTGAGATTGAGATGTATAATAGGAAGAATGGTTCCTTGATGAAACAATATGAAGTTCAAGTACTTATTTAGGACATAAAAATAAGCTAGATAACCACTCGTTAACTTTACTCTTAAGACTTAGTTTCGCCGACAGCCCTGAGATCTAGCATTGGTCGTTTAATATGTTTGTTTTTAGTCAGCATTCTAGCATGTTTCCTAGTGTAACCATTAACAAGAGACTTAAAGTCATTTTCGGCGGTGGATGTATATATGGGATGGGCGTTGTCGCCCATTGGAAACTTTTCTCCCATGGTCAGCCATGATCCTCTCCACAGTTCTCTGAACTTCCCATAATAGTTGGAATTTCTCAGCAATAAGGAGGCCATTATTTGGCCAAACCAGTTACATCGTCGTCCTCTCGAACTCATTCATTCTCGCTTCATCCACCATAGTTTAACACATACTTAAGCTAATGTTGTGTTTACCCTCAGATCCCTCTAGATGCTCCATTGACAGGTTGTTTTGCGACTTCTTTTGCCACCCGAAAAATTATATTTCTTCATGGTTTCGCGTTATTTTGCGTGCAATCAATGAATAGCTCACATATCCTTAATTCCAATTAGTATCTTTTATCACTATTTTTTTGTTTTTCTCATGGTTTTGGGATCCCACTTTGGAATCTTTTATCATTAATTCCAATTAGATTCAAGCGGATGAACACAAATGCTTGGACCATTGACCCATGCCTTCTCAACACTAAGACCATAATTTTAGGGAAAATGGTACAAATGATATGTTTTTCATGAATATTGTTATTAGCTGTAGTATGATTCTCATGAATTAATACACACGTGATGCGAACATGATTTTATACAAGCGATAACACGCATGCAAATACTGGTTTTGCCTGTAAGAGATTCAAACATATTTGTGATCTTGTTTTATAATAATGACTACATTTTGTCTTCCAAACCCTTCCTTTCAACCGTGGAAGGTTACCAAGTTATGACGCTAACCAATGATTGCAAGCACATTGATTGATAACCAAAACTACTCTACTTACATATATTTGAATTTAATTCATTCAGTAACTAAACTGACACTTTTCAAACTTTAATCACTTACTTGAACATCGTCACCCGGTTTTTGTTAGGATGCGCTATTGGGCACAATGACCTACCCCAGAGTTCTCATCTCACGATTCTCACCTGGCCTGCTAGCGGGGATTTTTTTCCTAATCCACCTGGCCAAAAAAAGAGTCGAACAAACTCTTAATAGAGTATATAGTTGAGCTCCAATATTTGTTTTATTCTCAAGTTTGGACAACTCACAACATGTTTTCTATTCTTTTAGGAAATCACATATTTGTCCTTATATTTTGTGTTGGCCCAAGTGCAACCAAGAGGGGGGTGAATTGGCTGTTTTAAAAACTTTAGCAAAATCAAAATTTACAACTAAATTCACTCAACCAAAGATCAAGAACAAACCAAGTAATGCTAAGCACAAATAAAGCAAGTGAATAAAAGAGGATAAAGGAAAGAGTGCACCAGGATTTATAGATGTTCAACTCCATCAACCGGAGTCTACGTTCTCTCCTCAAGCTTGCTCACTTGAGATTTCCTCCAATATCTCTTGATCAAGATTACAATAGTGTTTTCTTCAAGGTTCACACCCAACCAATCTCTAGTTTTCTCCAAGGCTCACTAGAAACCACTCCCTAGTTTTCTTCAATGCTCACTAGAAACCACTCTACACTCAAGAGATTCTAAGACTTGAAATGTTTACAATCTTACAAGCTCACACAATAGGACTCAAGCTAGATACACAAGTGAAAGCACAACTACAATAATGAATTTCTCAAGATAAGCTCTTTTCTCTTGGATTTGATGATGAATCTTTGATCTTATGGCCAAGATTTATCTCCAAGGTATTTCTCCATGTATTTATGCTCATTTGGGGGCCAAAGAGACGTTGAAGAACCGTTGACCGGCTGTCAAGGTCAGAAATGTCTCCAAGAAAGCAGGTGACCGTTCTGCGTGTCAAATTTTTCGAACAGGTTTTCGCGCCAGGTCTGGAATCCAAGTGTCGCCCAGTTTCACTCGGTTGAAAACATTTCACTCTGTTTCAAAACGTCCAGAGATTCCAAAAACTGACTCCAGATTTTCTTACTTCCAAACTTTTCCAAACTTCAATGAATTTTTCTCCAAAATGATTTCTTCCTTCACAAGCAATGCTTGAATCAACATAAATACTTCAAATATACTTATGAAATAATTTTCCTTCCAAAGATCAAAACTTTATCAATAAAAGACCAATGTATAAATCTTTAGGTAAAGCTTTGAAACACATAAAACAAATATGTTTTGTTATCATCAAAATCAAATAAATGTGAGCCATGAATGGAACAAATCCAACAATCTCCCCCTTTTTGATGATGACAAAACAACCTTTTAAAAGACATATATAATATCTAAACAACAAGTATGAACAATGATTATCCCCCTTTATTAAATATTCTTCAATTTTATCTCTCCCCCTTTTTGTCATAATAAAAAAGATATATAGATCATCAAAACAAATCATGATAAATTCTTAATATTAAAACATGCAATAAGCTCCCCCTTAATCAAAGCATATAAAAAATTTCTCCCCCTTTTTAAATCAACAAAATAGCCAAGTATCAACTAATAGGATAACAACATTATTAACATAAGATTATATCATCAAAATATTAGAACAAATCCACAATGATCATGGTAATATCTAACATGTCATATATCTTTTAAGAACAATGCATAACTCATATATACTCATCAAACAACATATCAAAATCAAATAACACAATATATCAATAGTCACCATTAACTAATAAAAATCAACAATGTTACCACAAATGAACTTTGTCTCAAGCATTTGCCATTGAACTTCAAATCCCCAATTTCTTGGTGCATAGAGCTTCATGTGTATGCTTCTAATTTTTACTCCATACTCTAGCACCCTACAACAAATCTCAAATTTTGATCTTAGGTACCCAAATCTTTTTGGGTCCATGAGAGTTAACTCCAACAATGTTGGTTCCTTTAGGAACCCATACCAATTTATATCCCAAAGGAACTTTTCCTTTTTTAACCATGCATTCATAAGAATAATGACCTTTTCTACCACAAGCATGACATGTTACAAATGAACTAGATGAGGATGTAAATGCATCAATAAATCTACTTCCAAATTTTCTTTCCTTCATCAATGGATTAAAACCAATTCCCGCTTTGTCATAAACTCCTTTTTGAGCACCAAGTAACAAATCAAGATTTTCTTTACCTTTAACAAATTTAGACAAAGATTGGGTAAGATCAAATTTATCCTTTTTTAATTCATCTATTTCTTGTCTCAAGGATAAACTAATATCTAAGTTCTCCTTCTTTAAGTCATCTATTTCTTTTATTAAAGAAGCATTTACAACCTTCAATTCATCAACCTTTTTGACAAGTCTTTTTGAATTTTTGAAAAGCTCATGAAATGCATCTAATAATTCTTCATATGAACAACTAGATGAGCATGATGATGATGATGGTGTGTTACTAGAATAAGTACTTGTTACCTCATTTTCTTCTTTTGCCATGAGACACAAGTTGGGGTAGCTTTGATTTGAAGAGACTTCATCTTCTTCAATCATCAAGCAAAGATTGGCTTGATCACTTGTGTCATTTGATGATGATGAGCTTTCACTATGGGATGAGCAACTATCACTCCAAGCCGCCATAGCTCTAAGTTTCTTCTTTCCTCTCTTGTGATTTTTGTGCTTCTTTGGCTTGTTTAATGGACAATCAAATTGTAGATGTCCAAGCTCCTTACACTTGTAGCAAGTGATCTTATTCTTTTTGCCTCTAGAAACCTTATTCTTCGACCTCTTGAGAATTTTCTTAAACTTCTTGGTCAAGATTGCTACATCATCCGAATCATCTTTATTTGAAGAAGATGAAGATGAATCATCTTCTTTAACTTTGAAAGGCCATTAACTTGTTCTTGTTGTTGAGCCTTTCTTCCTCTTGCTCCTTCATCTCATATGTCAATAATTTCCCAAATAGCTCATCAATGTGCATGGTCTTGATGCTTCCACCTTCATTAATAGCTTCAACTATACTTTTCCATGAAGAAGGCAAGCTCCACAAGATTTTTCTCACCAATTCTTCATTTGTATATTCCTTTCCAAGCAACTTGAGTGGTGTAAGAATTTCATTGAACCTTTTGAACATATCTTGAATGCTCTCTCTTGGCTCCATGGTGAAAAGTTCATATGCTCTAACTAGCATATGCATCTTGGTGTCCTTGACTTGTGAAGTTCCTTCATATGTCACCAACAACTTGTTCCATATTTCCCTAGCATCATTACAAGAAGAGACTAAATTGAACACATCGGGGGTTAGTGCACAATATATAATATTCATAGCTCTAGCATTCATAGTGCACATAGCATCATCCTCCGATTTAAATTCTTTTGAAATCTTTTGGTACTTGTTTACCATCAACTACTTTTAAAGGAATATTAGGACCATCTTTGATAATTCTCCATAAAGCATAATCAATAGCCTTTAATATGAATCTCCATCCTAGTTTTCCACCAATTAAAATTTGTAGAATCAAAAAATGGTGGCCTAGATGTGCTTTGCCCCTCAAGATACATAAAACTAGTGGTTGCCATGGATCTTTTGATTTTGAAACCACAAGGTTTTGAAAGCAAAAATCACTAAGCTCTGATACCAATTGTTGGCCCAAGTGCAACCAAGAGAGGGGGTGAATTGGTTGTTTTAAAAACTTTAGCAAAATCAAACTTTATAACTAAATTCACTCAACAAAAGATCAAGAACAAACCAAGTAATGCTAAGCACAAATAAAGTAAGTAAATAAAAGAGAATAAAGGAAAGAGTGCACCGGGATTTATAGAGGTTCAACTCCAGATTTCCTCCTCTACATCCTCTCCTTAAGCTTGCCCACTTGAGATTTCCTCCACTATCTCTTGATCAAGATTACAATGGTGTTTTCTTCAAGGTTCACACTCAACCAATCTCTAGTTTTCTCCAAGGCTCACTAGAAACCACTCCCTAATTTTCTTCAAGGCTCACTAGAAACCACTCTACACTCAAGAGATTCTAAGACTTGAAATGTTTACAATATTACAAGCTCACACAATAGGACTCAAGCTAGATATACAAGTGAAAGCACAACTACAATAATGAATTTCTCAAGATAAGCTCTTTTCTCTTGGATTTGATGATGAATCTTTGATCTTATGGCCAAGATTTATCTCCAAGGTATTTCTCCATGTATTTATGCTCATTTGGGGGCCAAAGAGACGTTGAAAAACCGTTGGGAAGGTCAGAAATATCTCCAAGAAAGCAGGTGACCGTTGCTGTCAAATTTGACAGGTTTTTGCGCCTATCGCCCAGTTTCACTCGGTTGAAAACATTTCACTTTGTTGAAAACGTAATTCCAGGATTTTCTTACTTCCAAACTTTCAAACTTCAATGAATTTTTCTCCAAAATGATTTCTTCCTTCACAAGCAATGCTTGAATCAACATAAATACTTCAAATATACTTATGAAATAATTTTCCTTCCAAAGATCAAAACTGTATCAATAAAAGAGCAATGTATAAATCTTTAGGTAAAGCTTTGAAACACATAAAACAACTATGTTTTATTATCATCAAAATCAAATAAATGTAAGCCATGAATGGAACAAATCCAACATTTTGTTTAAAAAAATTCCCTATTAATTAATAGATTTCCAAAAGCGAAAAAAATGAACTAAATTTTAATAGAATTTTCACACACATGAATAAATTTGAAATGTGTCAATTTAGCCACTAGTTTATGACAATATTAAATGTGATGTTAGTGCTCCGATCACACCACTACAATAAATCTTGGCTGTAGTCATTGTCTGGGCCGACAATTTTTGTGGGCGCTACCAAAATGGTGGCCAATATGGTTGCTAAAAAATTCTAAAGGTTTGTGGCGACCGTTTGACCACTATTTTAAGTTAGTTGCTAAAACGGTGGCCCTAGAGGCTATCTTAGCCACCATTTTTAATGGATTCCATGTTAAAGTGAACATTTTCAAACTAGCAAGGTTAAGTTGACAGGCGCTTCAAAGAATCTATAAATTAAATTTGTGACACGAAAACAATTTGGGGGACCTAAGGTGTATATTAAGTTGATACAAAGAGAGAAAATCCCAAAGGTCCATTCTTTATTTCTCTATTGCGTCTTTCCTCCAGCAAAGAAGCATTCAACGTTCGCTGTTGCTGCTCCATCTTGAAGCGATTTCTAGCCCCTGTCCATGGTGGCCATCGATCAGAACGTTTACATTGTTTGATTCTAATTATCATCCTCTTTAATTTTTCCTAAAGAACTATATTTAGATTTTGTTCGGATTTTGATAGATCTATAGTTAAAATTCAATTATCTAACCATTTCTGTTGTGTTTTTGGGTTGTAGGTTGGTTTCTAGGCTTGATACGTTAGAGAAAGTTTTTCATCAGGTGGAGAGTAGTTGATGCATCCTTCGTTGGCAACGTCGTCAGTGATGACCTCATTGGAGCGAGTTCTGGTTGTTGTGTACGGCGGCCCTTTGATTAAGTGATTACATCATTCAACTATGATTTTCCTCTTCTTTAATTTTTTCTAAAGAACTTTCTTCGAATTCATTTTAGATTTTAATAGTTCTTTAGTTTAAGTTCAACTCCTAACTGTCTTCTTATGTTTTTTACTTTTAGATTGGTTTTTTGGGTATAGTGCTTTGGACGAAATTGTTTACAAGGTGGAGAGGAGTTTATGGCCTCTCTCGATCATAGCAGCGCTGTCGGCAGGCATCTCTTGCATTGGCAGTTTGGGGGTCTAAGACTTCAGTTTAATTGGTTTGAACAAATTACAAATTTGTTTCATATATTATTATTTATAGCTAGCATTTGTGTTTAAACAAATTGGAAATTTGATATCCGTTTTCAATGAAGGATTCATGGAGATAAATTTAAGTGGTTTTATGCGAGTTTCTATCCATTTGCTTTTATGGGAAATGATTTTTTTAAAAAAAATTCTAATAAGAGCGACCATTTCAAGTGGCCGCCCTAGAGACTGTCTGGGTGACTGTTTGCTCTGGTTTTTGATTCGGTCACCAAACTCTGGTCATCCCTTTGTAACTTGGCTTTTAGTCATCGTATGGCAATTGAACTTTTTGATCACAAAAAAGTTAATTAAGCTACTGTTAGGCTGTCAAATGGCCGTCGGTCCAAAAGAATTCTGTTGTAGTGTATCAAACAACAAAGTTTTAAAACTAACAAGGTTGACGAGTTTAATATTTCAGGACTCATTTAAAAAGTCAACAAATTTTAGGGCTAATTTGACAAAATATGAAAAGTCGTATCACTAACTTCACCTTAAACAATGAGTCGTGGGAAAAGATGTAAACTAGGGGTGAGCGTGGGTTGGGTAAACCCGAAACCGAAACCGAATCACCCCCATTGGGTTGGGTTGGGTAAAAATTGATCATGGTTCTCGGGTTGGTTCCATATATAGGAGAACCGACAGTTTTTGGGTTGGTTCTGGTTCCATATGGAACCAACCCGAGATGGAACCGAACCCGAGATATATATATATATATATATATATATATATATATATATATATATATATATATATATATATATATATTATATATATATTATATATATATATATATTAATTATATAATAAAAATTATTAGTATTACTAATATATCTATATATATATATATATATATATACACACACACACACACATATTTCTTTGAAGTATTATGATGGTTATTTTGTATTTTTATATTAAACTCTTAAACTAATGTTCCAAATTGAAACAGTATGGAAGTTGTGGGATCATTTACGAAATTTCTCCATATTTACTTAAATCACTTTGCTTCATAGACCCACCACTCCTAAGTCATGTTACTTTCAATCTTTCATTCCAGACTACTCTTTACGATACAATTATGATATTTTTTCATTTGAGCCTTGTAAAATTAAAAATTTATGACATCAACATATTTTAGTTTTTAATACTGAAGAAGATGGTCTTAAAGGCTCAATTTTCCATATTGAATATTATACCAATATTTGAATTACTGGAATGAAGTAAACTAGTTGAGATAAAAGATACCCCACAAGCAACTCTTTTGAACCATTTTTGTAAGAACAACATTTTAAACTCTTTTGAATGTATCTAAGTACATATATTTAAATATTAATTTAATTTTATATTATGTTGAATATGTCATAAAACTGACTATGAATATAGATTTATTGAATTTTGATGTTGTTATAGGCATATGGTATAAACCGAAAAACCCGAGAACCAAAACCAAGAAACCCAGAACCATAGTTCTGGTTCTGTTCAGTTCTTGGTTCTGGGTTGGGTAGAAAAATTTTGGAACCGAGGCCATTTCGGGTTGATTCGGTTCCACCATAAAACCAAACCAACCTGACCCATGCTCACCCCTAATGTAAACTACTGACCTGGATAGTATATTGGCACGCTGTCGGTTTCACATTGACCTACCACCTAAGTTGCACATTCCTTATACTTTGTGTCACCACTTGCACTTTCGCACCCTAGCTCCTGCTCTCAACTATTGTTGTCCGTTCTTGTTTTTACAATATTTTTATTTACTTAAATTTTAAAAAGTGACATTTTTCCGCACTCGCTCCTGCTTCATGCTCCAGGTTTTCAGGACATTTTGTGTGACTTAGCCTGCCACAAAGCTGTAAAATAATTTTCTCTCCAAGCCTCTAGTCTAGATAGTTTTAAAATTATATTGGCGTTATTAATATAAAAAAATAGCTAAATTGATGGTGTGTACTATGCTGGCCATCACTAAACGCCAATATGATGACCCTTTAAGTTATAGACAGATTGCCATAGACTTATATGGGCAATCAGTTAATAGGGTTTTTCCAACCCTTTTTGGTTTATTTAGACAAACACAATGACAACCTAACTTCACTGATCTGATCAACTTCTTTGTCTTCTGACACCTAATCCATTTGGATTCCCAATTCCGATCAAAATGTTGATGGAAAATTTGTCAGACAGCAACATGAGCAAGAACAAGGCTTGCAATTGCAAAGATACTGTTAAAATATTGGTGCAAATTTAAAAAGAAAAATCAAGAAGACTCTAGAATTACTTGGAGCTTAAAAAATCCTAGAGTTATCCTATATAAAATCTAGAGAGAGGATAATGATTAAATTAAAAGATATTTTTCAAGAGAAATCTAGAAAAAAAAAAGTCAAAAAAGGGGGCTAAAGTGTAGAATGTTCTACAAAGTTTTGGTTAGGAGTGGTTTAGCCCATAAATAGGCTTGAGGGGGCAAACCCCATAGTGGCCTAACAATCATTGTACTCCTCTTTTCCATCATGAATAAACAAAATCTTTCAACTAAGTCCTTTCCCTATTTTAAATTACAAGTTTAGTCCTTCAACTATTCCAAACTATTTCCAAGTATTCCAACTATCCGAAATACCAACTAAACCAATCCCAAAAAAATCAACAGTGGCATCAAAGCTTCGTCTGGTCATCTATTTGGGTGTAGGTCAATCAAAGCTTTCCAAATAAGCTCTATAAACAAAAATTTATCATTTACGGCTATCTCAAAAAATAACCAAGCCATCTCTATACTTGTTTTTTCTGGTGAAAACTATGATTATTGGAGCATTAAAATGAAGACTTATTTTGTGTCTAAAAAATTGTGGAATATTGTCGCAAAAGGAATTAATATTCTTGAGCATACTTCCACATTAAACAAGATACGAATTGTAAAGTTGGAGGTCGATGAGGCAAAGGACACATAAGCACTGTTCATCCTACAATAGGCGGTGGTAAGTACTCTTTTTCCAAGAATTATCAAGGTAATCAATGTAAAAAAAAGTGTGGGATATCCTGCAAAAAGAGTTTGAAGGATCTTCCAAGGCATATGTTGTATAACTACAAAGTTTAATATGAGAATTCGAAACTATAAAAATTAGATATTCTGAGATAATAAGTGAATATTATTCGAGATTAACTGAAAATAGTTAATCAAATGAAAGCCTATGAAGAAAAAATACCATATCAAAAAATTGTTGAGAAAATATTAAATTCTATCCCAAAGAAATTTGAATCAATAATGACTATGATAGAAGAAATAAAAGATCAATCAATATTATCTATGTCTGAACTCATATGCTCACTCGAACCAAGAGAAAATAGGCTAAATAGGCATCATGAAGATTCATTTAAGAGTGTCTTTCAATCCAAAAATCAGTCTCAGAAAATCTCAAAATAACAAGAAAATATCAAGCAGAAATTCTCATGAAAAAAAAAATCCAAGGAAATCAGCAAATTTTCCATGTGGAATTTGTAAAAAGGCAAATCACTGGGTAAAATCTAAATTTGGTCCCTTAACTTTTACGTTTGTCCAAAACGGATCCCCTAACTATAAAAGTGACTATTACGGTCCCCTAACTATCAAATCGAGTTCAATGTTAGTCCCTCCAGTCATTTTGGCCGTTATCCAGGACGGAAAATGCATACATGGCAATTAATACACGGTGGATAGGCGAGTCATTTAGTACCGCCAACTGCCTCCACTCTCCCTCCCTGGTTTTCGAAGCTTCGTTCTTCTCCCTGCTAGTGCTCTAGTAACTGTTAACTCTAGCGATAAAGTGAAGGAAAATTTTGTGTAATCGGCGGTTGTTTTGGTGGTTGGGGTGGCAGAAATACGATGAATGAGAAGGCAAAAATGAAGGCAAAACTTTGATTGACGGAGTGGAGACGAAAGAAAAGGGACGAAGTGGGCTAGCACTACCATAAGTTTTGTACTTAAATGAAAATATGTTTGTTTTCTGTTGTGTTGTGTATTTATCAGTTGTTGAAAGTGCATAAAAAAAGGTAGGTGTGTGTTGTAGTAAGGCACTGTGTCAGTTGTTGAGGGGGGGACCAGTGGACCAAGGGTCCATTGAAAGAACAATGTGGGTTAGTGATGGGTATTTTATTCGAGTATTTTTAGTGTGTTTATTTATTCTTTCCTTTGTTATCATGTAGTTCCTAATGATACTTGGTTTACAATCCAAATGCATCATGGGGGTTACTTTGCCAATCTGCCATGGAAGACATATATGGAAGGTTTGGTGGATCATTTTGATGCCTATAACATGGACAAGATTAGTATGGTTGACATTGATCAAATGGTGGAGGAGTTGGGATACAGTGGATTCATGAACTACTATTGGACTCTTCCTTTTCACACAATGCCATTGGAGGATATAGTAAGAGAGTTGAAAACAGACAAGGACGTGATGGACATGGTTTATACCAATCTCCCACACGAGCACAAGATTGTGGCTTACATTGTAAAAATAACTCCTGAGGAAATGGCAAAACAGGAGTTGGCCTATGTGGAGAACATTAAGGCTACATTAACACCACCAAAGGCTAAGATTATTAAGATTGAGCCGGAAGATGGTTCTGATGAGGCATGTAGGAAGGTAGTAGGTGTGATAAGTGGTGGCAAGGCACCTATAAGAAAAAGTATGCCAGTTAGGAGACTTCTTATCTCTAGTTGTGAGGTTTCATCATCAAACAGGATAGAACAAGTGATAGATGAAGAAAGGCACCTAAAGGAGGCTGAACCTGTTAGGGAGGATGGGCATCAGGGAGTTGGGGAGACACTGCACAACTTAGATGCAAGTAGAGAAGAGTGTGTGTGTATGAGGGATAGGTTGTCTCCAGAAGTTGCTGATGCAATGGAGTTAGGCAGAAAAGAAGAAAATGAGAAGGATTTTGGGGAGGAAGATGGATCAAAGTCTGAATCTGATAACAGTGATGATGAGGACTATAGGGCACCCCCTGACATAGAGAGTGAGAGCTGTGACACAGGTTTCAATGAGATGGATAATGAAATTGAGAATGATGATGATGAGATAAATGTTTAAGTGCAAGTTGATACTAGGCTAGAGCAGATGATGAAGGTTAATGTTCATACTCAAAACAGTCAACAAGAGGTAGCTCAAACCCAAAACAATCAACAAGAGGCAGGTCTTACTATAGCCAGTAATGGTAGGGTTATGGGGTATAATTTTAAAGAAGTTCAAAGTGAGTCTGTGAGTTGCTTAGTGTGCACGAGTCCAGTGATGATGAAGGTGAGAGGGTCCCTGTATTCAACCCCAGAACAGATATGGAAGACCTTAAGTTCAAGGTAAAAATGGTTTTCCCCTCCTTTGATGTGTTCAAGAAAGCTGTGAGAGCATACTCTGCTATACAGAGACAGCCTGTTGATTTCAAGAAGAATGATAAGAGAAAAGTAAAAGTAGTGTGCAAGGCAAGTTGCCCTTGGCTATTGGTTGCTGGAAAATACAAAGATGGACCTAAAGCACAGATAAGAATGTTTGAGGACATGCATACATGTGCAAGGCAGGTTACCAATAAGTTTGCAAACTACAAGTGGATAGCATAGGAATACCTGGAGGTTATTAGATCAAACCCTGAAATACCCCTGGCTGCCCTTGTTGACCTAATCAGAATGGACCACAACATAAAAATTCATAGGTCTAAGGTTGGAAGAGGGAAAACTTTAGCATTGATGATGCTTAGGGGTGATGAGTCTGAACAATATGCCAAGCTTGCAGACTATGGTGGAGAATTGAGGGCAAGGAATCCTAGAACACAATTTTGATTGGGGTTGGAGAATTTACTCTTTCAGAGAGTTTTCATCTGCATGGCTGCATGTAAGAAAGGTTTTCTTTCTGGGGGCAGACCCATCATAAGTTTAGATGGGTGTTTTTTAAAATGGAGATATGAAGACCAATTATTTGCAGTAGTTGGAATAGATGCCAATGACTGCATATGGTCGATTGCCTATGCAGTTGTTGAGGTTGAATCATATGACTCTTGGGCTTGGTTTTTGGTACATTTAGTAGAAGAACTTGGTATTGTTGAGTCCAAGTTCTGGACATTTATGTCAGACAGACAGAAGGTAGGCTGTTTACCTTATTTTGTAATATTAACATTTTAATTAGTGTTACTAATGATGCTTTGATGATACAGGGTTTAATACCAGCAGTTCAGAACTTGTTCCCAGATGTTGAGTACAGATTTTGTGTCAGACATCTATACACAAACTTCAAAGGTTGCTTTCCAGGAGTGGGATTAAGAGACTATGTTTGGCAAGCAGCAATGAGCTCATATGAAAGGGAATTCAAGAAGAACATAGAGGTAATTAAAGGTCTTGATGCAAATGCATGGGCATGGTTGAATGGTATACCCCCTGAACATTGGACTACGTCTTCTTTTAGGGAGTTCTCTAAATGTGATATCCTCTTGAACAATTTGTGTGAATGCTTCAACAGATTCATCCTTGACGCTAGGGATAAACCTATTTTGACCATGTTAGAAGTAATTAGATGTAAGATCATGGTTATAATAGCCAGGAAAAGATCTGCTGAGGCAAAGTGGATTGGTAAATTACGCCCTAAGATTACAAAGAAACTGAACAAGAACATAGATAACTCTAGGAACTGTTGGGCAATGGAGTTAGGGGAACAAGCTTTCAAGTTGCAACTTTTACGTCACAGCATGTAGTTGACATAGAGCAGAGGACATGCAGTTGTAGGAAGTGGCAGCTCACTGGAATTGTATGCAACTATGCATGTTCTGCCCTTGCCCAAAACCATAACAACGTTGAGGAATATGTTGACCAATGTTATTGGACTGAAACACACAAGGAAATGTATGCCAATATAATAAACCCAATTAGGAGTGTAGAGCAATGGGAGGACATGAAACATAATCCCATTAAACCTCTAAACAATGGGTTGGTCAATAGAGGAATGAGTAAGAAGAAGAGAACCTTGTGAGCTTGAAAGTAGTTCAAAAATAAAGAAAACAGGAGTTATCATTCACTGTTCTATATACAAGTAAAAAGGGCATAATAAAAACACTTGCAAATCAAGGCCAACTTCAGCTGGAAGTGCAAGTTCAGCAAAGAAAACAAGAAAAAGATGAGGACAGCTTTCACAGAGGTAGCAGCCATCACAGATGAAGCAAAATGTAAGTATTAATGAGATTAGTGTACATTGTGCTACAATCAGATATTTACACTAACTGTTGGCCAACATGGACAGTTCCCTACATGTGAACAGACATCAGTTTCACAACAAGGTTCTGCTTTTGTTGCAAGACAATCTTAAAGGTCTATGAATTTAAAGGACTCTGGATCAGAAGGTAGTGGTGGCAGAGGGGGAAGGAGTCGTGCAAGTGGCAAGGGGCACTCATTTTCAAAAGGAGGGATTCACACGAGTTTGATGTAGGCAACTGGCAGCAATGAAAGCCAAACTTGATGTTTTTTGTGCAGTTTTTTGTAATTGGATTTATGCTTTTGGATGTTGGATGTTGGCTATTTTTTGTGGATCTTTGTAATACTCTTCATGGACAATGGATGTAGAGAAATGATGACATTTTTGACCTATAATGAATGGAACAGAAGTTGCAAAATTGATAACCATTATACTATGTTTTAAGCACAGAAGTTACATTTCTCAAATTATACTTACTTCCAAATGACACAAAGTTCTTTTCATTACATTCAAGTAAGTACACAATTGAGGTGATTCTACCTCTGTCATACCCCAAAGGCTACCTAATATCTACCCTTCATCCAATATAAACGGCACACACCTACAACAACCATTACTACCCAACCCTCCTTATTTCCTTGCCATACATCGCACCCAACAACTACCATAACACCCCATTTTCCCAAATCGATGCCCACCCATCTACACGTACAGGTACTAAATGAACAATATCCAAGAGACTAGCAACAGTGCCAACATTCTTCTATTCCTTCCTCTCAATTTCCTTACTTCAACTTCTTTCAATTGCACTGCAATCTTATTTTTCCGCTTTTTCCCATGCATTCGTTTCATCTCTGTCTCCACTTCATCTACTCTAGCCATGCTTTTCTTCATTTTTGTCTCAACTTCATCCACTCTTCTCAGCAGCCCCCTTATCACAACTTTATAATGTCCAGGCGTCGGGTCATCATACCACTGCCTAAATCGACAATACCGATTGCCCTGTGTCTCAAGCAAATAAACAACTAGTAAAAAAAAACTGAAGAAAATCTCAACCAAGCATGCCCGAAATAAAACAAAAATAAAAAAGCAAATCTACCCTATAATTTCGGCAGCCATAAAACCTCCTTCCAGCATTTTGGTCAGTCCACGCCATCTTTAACTCTGCAGGTAAGCCATAGAAGCAGTGTGGGATCCCGTCGTCGTCGTCCACTCTCGCCGTGTCTCCCTACAGTAAGTCTTCTTAAATTTTTTTTTACTCATTCCTCTATTTCCCCTTTCTCTCTCTCATCTAACATATCCCTTCTTCCCCTGTTTCTTTCCCGCCACCAACTAAATCTGTTCCTGCCCTGCCCAAATACCCTTTTGTTAGCTAGACGATGCCACCATGGTATTGTGGGTTTCTGGACGATGCCACCATGGTATTGTGGGACTAGCAATTGCCACGTATGCATTTTCTGTCCTAGATAATGGCCAAAATGACTGGAGGGACTAACATTGAACTCGATTTGATAGTTAGGGGACCGTAATAGTCACTTTTATAATTAGGGGACCTATTTTGGACAAACGTAAAAGTTAAGGGACCAAATTTGGATTTTACCTACAAATCACTTGAAGAAAGATTGTGGTTCTGAGGACAACTAAGATGTTGCAACTATAATAGATTCAGCCGTGTGGAGAAAAACTGCTGCTCCAAAGAAAGTAAAACTCATCAAGCTAGTTATTCCAAGGAGCAATAAGATAAAGAAACATCTTTCATGTATGCCAAACTACTGTTGACCAAAACAAGAATACATGGTTGGTCGATAGTGCTTATAGCAATCATATGACACCAAATCAATAGGTGTTCTCCAAACTAGACACCACCTACAGTTCAAGGGTGCAACTAGTAGAGAAAAAATCTATTAAGATCATGGGCAAAGACACTATAGCAGTCCAAACAAAGAAAGGTACGTGATACATGCATGATGTCTTATAGGTCCCAGATCTAGCAGAAAATCTACTAAATGTTGGCCAGATGATGGAGCATGGATATGTACTCTACCTTGAAGAAGACCACAGCACCATCTATGATGAGGAGGACAAAACCTTAGTCATCACCAAGATCAAGATGAAGAAAAGAAACTTTCTTATTCAAGGGAGGAATTCAACCCAAACAGCCAGGAAAGCACAAGAAAACAAATCTTGTCTATGGCATAAAAGGTTCGGCCACTTTAGCTTTCAAGGGCTGAAGACTTTTCAACAACAAAACAAGATTAATGACCTACCAAAGATAGAAGTTCTAAAAGATACATGTGAAGGTTATATACCCAGGAAACAACACTAACAGCCATTTCCAACTAGAACTTCATGGTGAGCCAAAATGTCATTGGAGCTGATTCACATAGATGTATACAGGTTGATAAGGACGACCACTCCAAGCAAAAACACGCATTTCATCATCTTCATTGATGACTTCACTAGAATGACTTGGGTTTATTTCATGAAAGAAAGGTCAGAAGTATTAGGAATATTCAAGATATTCAAGCATCTAGTGGATAAACAAAGTGGTCATCACATCAAGACCTTCAGAAGTGATAGAGGAAAGGAGTACACATTAAGAAAATTTGACAAGTTCTGCGAGGAAGAAGGAGTTGATCGACAACTTACCATTAATCATGCACCAGAACAAAATGGTGTATCAAAAAGAAAAATAGAACTGTGATGGAGATAGCAAAGTCAATGCTCGCAAAAAAAAAGCTTACAAAAAACATTTTGGGCAGAAGCCATCTACACTAGCACTTATATACTCAATAGGTGTCCTATTAGAGCCATAAAAGGCATAACACCAATTAAAGCATGAAGTGGACAAAAGCCTTCAACCAAACATCTTAGAGTTTTTGGCAGCATATGTTACGTCCATGTTCTACAAGTAAAAAGAGGTAAGCTTGACAACAAGAGTAAAAGAGGCATCTTTCTAAACTATAGCACACAATCAAAAGGATAAAGAATCTATAATCTAGAAACAAAGAAGTTGACAATAAGCCGTGAAGTGGAGTTCCATGAAAATGCATCCTGAAATTAGGATGAATAGAAGATCGGGAAAAAAAAATAATATACATATTGTCATTATCAACTCTAAGTAAATAACCAAAAGACAAGCAAACTGAGGATTGCGAAGGAATTCATCCCAACGAATAGCTCCAGAGCTTTATTACCTTTAGATTCTGATGATTTAAAATCAAAGCCAATAATGACAAAATCAATTATAGAACTATATGAAACTTGTAGCTTTACATTGATAGAACCTAAAAATTATGAACCTACTGCAAAACATGAAGAATGGGTGAAAGCAACGAACGAAGAGATCAAAATGATTAAAAAAAACTAAACATGGGAATGAAAGAGATCATCATAGTTAAGTGGGTGTACAAAACAAAACTTAACCTTGATGGGACATTACAGAAACACAAAGCAAGGTTAGTCGCTAAGGGCTAGTCACAACAACCAGGTATTGATTATACTGAAACCTTTGCTCCAGTCGCAAGGCTAGATATAGTTTGAGCATTAATTGCTCTAACTGCGCAAAAGAAATGAAAAATATATCAACTAGATATAAAGTCAACATTCCTTAATAAAATCGTTGAAGAAGAAATCTACGTAGAACAACCACATAGATTCATGGCCAAGGGACATGACGATACATTCCTTAAACTAAAGAAGGCCTATATGGGTTAAAACAAGCACCATAAGCTTGGTATATCCGCATTGACGAATACTTCACCAATCAAGGATTCAGGAGGAGCATGAGTGAGCCAATGCTTTATACCAAGACCCAAGGTAAAAACACTTTTATTGTTTATATTTAGATGTTGTTAATCTACATAGGAAACAATGAAAGTATGATTTAAGACTTCAAACAAGACATGATCAAGACATTCGAAATGAGCAACTTAGGTATGATGCACTACTTCTTTATATACACAGGAAACCTCCTAAAAAAGTTAAAGATGGACCACTGCAAGTTTTTCACTGCTCATCTAGTTGTAAATAAAAAACTAAGGAAAGAAAATAACTCTGGAAAAATATATGCTTCTTACTATAGAAGTTTGATTTGAAGCTTTCTATATCTAACAGCTACGAGACCAAACATAATATATACTACAAGTGCAATAACCCTAGAAATTAAGGAAAAGAAAATTACCAAATTACCCTAAATAAATAAAATAAAAATAAAAATAAATTAATTAACATTTTGTCCTCAAGGGTATTTGTGTAATTTTTACCTACCAATTGAGAAAGTCAATATAAAATTAAGAATCTTGATCGTTAGATAATTCCTTTAGCACTTATTAAGTCAAAATTCCAAACCAAAAGCTCAAAGTCATTTTCTTTAGGCTAGGGGCATTTTTGTCATTTCCAACTGAGAATCGGATGGAAAATCTAGGAGCCCCATTGGATTCTTCTCACAAAAATGAGTTAAGAGAAATTTGTCTCACTCAATTCTAAATCCGTTTACTTAGATTTCCAAAGCCTACACGTGTGTAGGGTTTAAACCGGGTTCGTGCTTTTGTTGTATATAATAATTTCCCAACTAACCCTAATTTATATTCTAGAAATTTTCAGCCGCATGTTCCCCTAAAATATTGAAGTTTAAAGCTAATCCCTTAATTTACTCACCTATATTCCAATTCAAATCACATTTAACCTTATCTTGTTAATTATTCTATTATTCTATTATTATTTCCTTTTTTTCCCCTACACCCCTATTCAAATTGGAGTCTAATTCTCTCAGCCAAATTTTTGAAGAAGCCTACTCCTCTGTCATTCATGATTACAGCCGACTAGCACAATTTTCTTCACTTTAACCACAACAAAAGCCGCCAACCACTTAATCCTTATTGTACGTGCTGTTGCCTTTGGTTATCCCTTTATCAAAGCAACGTAAGTCCAACTCTTCACCCTTTGATTATTGGTTATTCTAGAATATTACAATGTTAATTTATGCTATAATCTTACCTAGGTTCATTAGGTTGAAGAGAAATCTCATCCGGACAGCAAAATCGATCCTACGCGTACCCACGATCCCAGATTCATTTGTGTGAGTCCAAATCCTTCTGTATCACTCTTTTAATTTTTTTTCCAGCACCTAAAGGCCTTATATTTTTTCTTTAAATTCTTGGTAGATCATTGTTAATCCAAGTTTTGAGTTTTGCACTCGTTTTCGGTGCAATCGGGTCCGTACTTGCTCTTGAAACCCGGTAAGCCACCGTAGCCTTTTTAAAATTTTTTTGGGCTGCCAATTTCAAATCTTACAGCCCTAATAATTATCTTATCTTTGCTGTCCATGTTGTTACAAAGGGTTAGAAAATCCTTACTTGAAGGTTTGGCGTTTCTTTGGACTCTCGGAACGTCAGAGATCCTAAAAACACATCAGTAACCGAAATAAAAAAATTTTTCCTTCCAAGATCAGTTTTTACAGCCATTAAATGAGCCTATAAGTTAGTGTATTACCGCTATAATTTTTTGGATTAATATCAAGAAGGCTCTCGGCACGATCCTGAATAGGCACGAGGCCACCGAAGACACCATAAGACCCTTTTTACTCACTAGGTAAAATTTCGGCCTAGATGTTAAGAACATGAACCTTCCAAGTACCAGTCAGGAAAATTTCTAAATTTTAGCATTTTTTCTAATTTTCTACCTTACTAACATTTTGTAGGATCGTCCTAGGAAATCGCCCATTTCGTCGTATTATTCTGAACTAGGTAAGGGGGAAGAGCGAGTTAGTTCTCGTGGGCCTTCTTAGGCCCAAAATAAGCATCAACCCGAATAATAAATTTTAAGTAAACAATTGGGCTAAACAAAATCTTTAAATGCGTGGGCAACATGGGTAGGGTAATTAATTAGTTTTTCTAGAATTTTATTTTATTTTAGTTCTCTTCCATTGAAATGTAATTTTGGTTGGTTGGTTGCATGGTTGTAATGATATGATCTATGATGTATGTTTGGCGCTAGTATCATATTAGGACTGCTTGTAACAAGAATTAAATTAAAAATATGTTAGGACCGCCTAAATAAACTCGTTAGTACCATGTTTAGGGCCGGCGAGACAAACACCACTAGTACCATGTTTAGGGCCGATAAGCTCGCTAGCAACATGATGAGATTGAAAGCAACCGTTAGTGGCATGTTAGGGCCGTAATAAATTACTATAAGCCGATAGATAAAGGATTAGGAGCGTAAATGCTAAATGACCAATTTAGAAAGAATTCACGAGAAACGAGATGAACATTTATCACAAATACACTTAAAAAATATCATTGATTGTCATGACATCATGTAACACTAAGCTAAGATAACACGATAAAAGAAATAGGATACACTAGAATCATGACACTCTACTAAAAAGAGCTAAAATAAAATGAGCTATGGTCATGCATCAATTGGTTATTGCATATGATTGATGTTTGTCATACACAAGATTGCATTAAGTAAAATATTTGAGGAGTAAGATAAAACACGAGGCATGGCAAGGTTGGTGACGAACCATATCTACATGACCTAACAAGCTGTAAATTTAGATGAGAGATTCGGAACGGACGATTCGAACTCGAGAGGCATGTTAAGGTGGCGGCAGACCGTCCCTAGTCATGACCCGATATTGACACGAAGTATGAAGATATGATTTGTGTGCTGTCAGACCATAGCTAGCGAGGCATCATGCTTATGGCTAGTATGATGAAAGGCTCTATCTTGGCGTAGGTATTCCTAGAGGCTCTGGCTTGGTGGCACCCTTAGTGGCATTGCCTAAGAGTTATCCTGAGAGTGGGTGATGTACACACTCACCACCCTAGGTTCATCCAACGGCATTTAAGCATTGGATTAAATGATTGATCAATAAGATATGATTTAATCAGTAAAAGGAATAATGCATATGCATGGTAGCTCAAGCATGCTAGTAGAATTTTGATATTGTTGTTATGATGATGTACAAAATTGTTCTTTAATTAAATTGCTAGAAATTAAAGTTTATTATTCGTTGTTGTTTGTTGCGGGAATATTATGACCCATGAAATGGGCCTGATACTTCCCCCTTATTGAGCAAGTTGTGCTCACACCTCATTCTAACATGTTTTCTTAAGTGAGTACTATGAGGAGACAGAGTACACTGACCCATATAATGAGGTTCAAGATATGGAGCAGACTAAGTGAGGATACACTATAGCCCCTTGAAAGTAAAACTGGCTGAGATTGGGTTTCAACTATGTGTTATTTTATTTCTAAAGGGACATATGGTTTGTTTAAATTGGTACATTGCCCATATATTAATTTTCCCGGGATTGTTACTTAATTACTCTAATTTCATTTAATACTCTTATTATTTGGAAAATAGATAAAATAAAATATTTTACCTCATATTTCTTAAATCATTTTTAATTAATAATTGTGGGAAATTTTGATATTTTCCAAAATTAAGATTCATAAAATTGGGGGCGTTACAACAAGCCTACTATCAAGGTTCACGCAAGAACCAAGCGAGATCCATTATGGAGCTGCCAAAAGAATTCTCAAGTATCTCCAATGAACTAAGAATTTCAAAATCTGGTTTGGATCCACTATCGGCTTAAGACTGCTTAAGTACACAGACAATGATTGAGGAAGATCAGTGGATGATCAAAAAAACACTTCTGGCTATGGATTCAAACTCAAATCAGGATTCTTCTTATGGTAATCAAAGAATCAAGACCCATGGCATAGTCATCTACAGAAGCAAAATATGTAGCAGCTATGGGAACCATAAATTAAGCTATATGGCTATTATGGATTCTAGCAGACATAGGTGAGCCATAAAAAGAGACAATAGATTTGTGTAACAACAAGTTAGCCATATGCATGACAACAAATCCAGCCTTCCATAGTCGCACAAAACACATTGCAAAAACATATCACTCTCTTAAGGAGGCATTAGCAAACAATGAGATCAAGCTGGAACACTGCACAATGGAGGAGCAAGTTACAGATATCTTCACCAAGCCACTACTAAGAAACAAAGTTCTACTACCTACTAACCAAGCCCAGAATTCAACAAATTTGCAACAAGGAGGAGTGTTAAAATATTGATGCAAATTTAAAAAGAAAAATCAAGAAAACTCTAGAATTACTTGGAGCTTAAGAAAATCAAGGTTTATCCTATATAAAATCTAAAGAGAGTATAATGATTAAATTAAGAGATATTTTTGAAAAGAAATATAGAGAAAAAAAAGAGAAATAGTCAAATATGGGGTCTAAAGTGTAGAATGTTCTACAAAGTTATGGTTAGGAGTGCTTTAGCCTAAAAAAATCTAGGTGCAAACCCCCATAGTGGCCTAACAATCCTTGTATACCATTAATAAATAAAATTTTTCAACTAAGTCCTTTCCCTATTTTAAATCACAAGTTTAGTCCTTCAACTATTCCAAATTATTTTCCAACTATTCCAACTATCTCAAATACCAACTAAACCAATCCCAAAAAAATCAATAGATAATAAACTGAATAACTTTCTTAAGTCACCCACCAGGATCCTGGTTAGAACCCCAAGAATGACAAAGTGAGTTCGAGGTATCATGTGGAAGATTCTGAGTAGTATGTCTATATTCTCTAGCAGCCATCAGATGATGCACAAAAATATCTTATCTTGCAATAATTGACTAAATATTAAAAGGAGTACTTGAGAATAAAGATTCATTCTAACCCAGCCAAATAGTCCATAATGTGGCGACCAAATAGACAAGTCACTCAAATTGCCTCTTAGGACAAAAGTCGAGGATAAAAAAGAGTCATTCATCAAAAGAACGACAATTCTAGAGAGAAGGGTTGGAAGTGAAATTACCCCAAATGGATGTCGCATCAAATGCATTCTTAGAAAATATGCATTTTAGATTCTACCGGATTACCACAACGAGTACAATAAGAGCTATAAAAACCGCCATACACTTCCAAGTTCTCTGTTATGGGAAGGGCATTGAATAAGTATTTCCTTAGGAAATTTTGCGTCTTCTTAGGAATCTAAGAACCCCAGATACGTTTAAGAATTTTATAACAACTTGGGTTTGATGTCACAGTAGTATGATGGGAAGTAGGGTTAAGCAAATATGACGATTTGCAGATGAGTTGTGAATTATACACTTGCTTAGTTGATAAAGTCCCTGTAGAATTACCTCATCCATTGAAGAGAATCATTACCATTACAAAGCATTGGAGGCAGGAGCTGAAGCACATGATCTACAATACAAGGAGGAAAAATGAATCTTAGAATAAGGATATTCCACCTGCCACTAGTATGGTCAACAAGATCAGCAACTACCAAAGCAGGATCATGTTGAATTTTAAAAGCAATAGAGTAGAGATCCTCCAGAGCTTTGCCTGGAATCCAATTAGGCCATTTAATATAAGGGAAAAGAATATCTTGACCATATAAAAATTGCACCATATGAAAGAAGAATTTTCTCTAGATTTGACATTCTAATACCATACTTTGCCAATAAAATTTTAGCTACAAGAGATTGAGTATTCTTCCTAAAGATTTGCCAAAAAGATTCAACCAAAAGAAACTTAATTATAGTCATAGAATTCAGCAATATGAGAATGAGTCCAACAGCCAATTGGATGTTAATAGGTGATGATAGCTAACAAAGAACATGAAAAACTAATGTGGTCTACATATGTTAGCCTAGTTGGCTAATTCTCGGATGTTTCTAGCTCAATAGTTGGGTTTGAGTCCTGTAGAGCGCGATAACACATAATTACTATAATTTGTAGTTAACATATTCCAAGTTTTAAGAAAATGGTAGATTCTACCAACCTTTACTAGATATCTTCTCATACCTTCTATTGTTCATGTTTTTAAGTATAAACAATAAAAGGAAAAATTACAAAAACCTCCCCTAAAGTTTAGTAAAACTTATGATTGTGTCCTCGCTGTTTCAAAAACCTACACTTATGTCTCTCAAAACTAGGGGTGAGTAAAATTTCAGTTTTATCCGAAATAACCGAATAACTGAAAAAAAAAATTCAATTTTTGGTTACCATTTTTTTTATGTTTCAGTCTTTTGTTATAATCAAAAACTAAAATATAAATTCGGTTTCAATTTTCAATTTTCTCAATTAAAATTCGGTTAACCAAAAAAAAAAAATTTCTATTAATATATTTGATAGGCACAATCTTTTATATATATTTGTACATTTTTGCCAGTAAGTTGTACTATTGAATTAGCTCAATCATATAGGCCCGATTATGATGAGAAAGAAAGAGGATGAGGGGACGAACGATGTTGTTTCTTGTTTAAGTCGTTTTAGTGCATGTATAATTTCGTTATTTGGTTGAAAACCGACAACTAAAATTTGGTTTTCGGTTAAATCGGTTTTCACACTATTCGGTCTATTCGGTTTTCATACCTTTCAGTCTATTTGGTTTTCATACTTTTCATTCTATTCGGTTATTAGGATATAAAACTGAAAACCAAAAAATTTCAGCTATTCAGTATCAGTTAAAATCGAATTGACCGATTGAATGCCCCTACTCAACACTTAAGTCCGTTAATAAAGAAAAAATTGCCTGACTTAACCCTCCCAACATTCATCTATGGAAACTTTGCCCCCAACTTTTTCTGCATCTTAAAAAAACAAGAATACAAAAAACAACAAAATCAAAACAAAAATCGTAGATATGAGACAAGAAATCGATGGAGAGAAATCTCTCACCTCCACCCTCTTCGTTTCCCCGCCATCGCCCTATTTCACTCCGGTGGAAAAACATTGAATCGTGGCTCGACTGAGAATCGTGGCTAGGTGGAGAAGACGGTGAATCGTGGCTCAGTGGCGATGGGCTCCTCGGCGCCCGATCGGCTTGCGGCGATGGGCTTGCCCACACAGGGTGGCAACCAAAGGGTGATGCTTCTCTGGGCCGTTATGCTCCAGCGGGTCCGACGACTCCAAGACAAAGAAGCTGCTCTCAATTTCTCACGTCAGTAGAATCTCACCGGCCACAGCATTTGAAGCGGCTCGTTGGTGAGAGGTGGATGGTCGAAGGACAGAGAGGAGGCTCGGGTGCTTGTGTTTTGGCCAGACGGTGAGGCGATGGGATCGGCGGCACTCGACCTTGAGTTTCGATCTTGGGGGTCACCTCCTTGAAGCCCTTCGTTCTGGTAACTTTTGAGAATCACAGTCCATGATTCCAATCCCCATATCAATCTCTCTCTTCTCAGAGCAATTGATCCAAACGAAAACTCAAATCGGGCAAGAGAAGTTAAGGAAATTTGTCAATAACGATTGAAGAAGGAAATTAGGGATTTTGTGAATAGGAAATTTAATTTGCAATAGTGGAGACTAGAGGTGGGAGGTGGGCCGGGTTGGCCCGGACCGAACCGGGACCATCCCGCCGGTCAAACCCACCCCGGACCGGTCAAAGCCGCCTCGGACCGTCCCGGGACAAGCCCGCAATATTATGGGCCCAATAGGAGGAGGGAGACGCAAAAAAAACCTGCCCGGACCAGTCGAACCCACCAAACCGGACCGGCCCTGACCGGACCAGCCCTGCCCCGCCGACGCGCCGCAACGCTCCCTGCTGCATATAATGTTAACCTGCGATTTTTTTTTAAAAAAGGTCTAATTACACAGCAGGCCCTCCAACAGCTTTCTGCTCCATTTCAGCCCCCAAATTTTCATTTTTGCCCCTCCCAACAACTAAATTTCAAGGACTTTTTGGTCAAACTAATTTTTCCCCTCCCCCTATAAATACCAATGCCATTTTAACTCAATCCTCACACAATCACTCAATCTCTCTTCTTCATCTACTATATTCTCTCAAACATTCTTCTTATTTTCTTAATCTCTTCCATATTTCTTACTAATCTCTCCCTAATATCTTCATAATCCTCTCTTGATTTTGCATTAATCACTACTATTAGTACGTGAGGCATGGCTTCAAAAGGAAAGGGCAAGTCAACAGATAGTTCATCTTCCCGCAACACTGGCCTCCGAGCCTTGTTCCGTCGCCGATCTCGGCCCGCCGATAAAGGCATTTCAATTCAAGAGTTTCACAATGATGATGCCGGAATCGATATGACGAATTACGATTTGGGTCTCGACGATCAATTATCCGATGATGAAGTGGAAGAGTTGGATGCGATGGCGTCCGGGAATCCGTCAACAGAACCGACGCCTACAAGTCATGAACCCGGCGTGGAGGAAACTCAAGCACAAGGTAAATCCACGAGACTAACTGCTTGGGTTTGGGAGCATTATGAGCTCATAAACGAAGGGGAGTCGAGGTACGGGAAATGCAAACATTGCGGGAAAAAATTTGTGCATAGAAAGAATTCCGGCACTGGAACGCTGAAGCGGCATATTGAAAATCAACATCCTAACGTCCTCCCTAGTACCGGGACTAGTTCTGGAGGACAAACACAACTTGGGTCTACAACCGGCGCCGGCGGACCAGGTATATTTCGTTTTAACCAACAATCTTGTAGAGAAGGTATGGTAAATTGGATGATGCTTACCGAAAAACCTTTTTCACAAGCTGAAGATGTCCACATAGAATCTTGGATAAAATCACAATTAAATCCTGCATTTAGAAAAGTATCTAGGAAAACTGCTAGGAAAGAAAGCTTTAGACAATTTGAAGCCGGAAAA
This sequence comes from Aquilaria sinensis, assembly GCA_005392925.1. Lineage (NCBI taxonomy): Eukaryota > Viridiplantae > Streptophyta > Magnoliopsida > Malvales > Thymelaeaceae > Aquilaria > Aquilaria sinensis. Next base: position 11,063 of record SMDT01002044.1, on the reverse strand, counting down.
ATCAGATTTGCAAGCATATTTTTCTGCTCTTGATCATTGTGTGGCATTTACTTCTGATATGTGGACATCACCTATAGGTCAATCATTCTATTGTGTTACTTTTCATTGGATTGATTCTGATTGGATAATGCAAAAACGAATTTTGTCATTTAAGGTTATTGAAACAGATCATACTGGTTTTCAAATATTTAATTGTATCTTAGAAACTTTACGTGATTATTTTTGTACTGATAAAGTTCTGTGCATTTCATTTGATAATGCTTCAAATAATGATGTTGCCGCTCGCCTTTTGAGTCAAAACTTAAAACCACCGCTCAACGGTGCATTTTTTCACGTTAGATGCATGTGCCATATTTTGAACATTTGTGTGCAAAAGGGTTTAGAAGTTCTCCAAAATGAGATTTTGCCTATTCGAAACTCATTAAAATATTTGATGTCCAGACCTGCTATTTTTCGTGAATTTAAAAGCTTTTGTATTGAAAATCAAAAACCATTTTCTTGGAAACGGTTTAAATTGGATTGCCCAACCTGCTGGAACTCCACATTTTTTATGTTGCAAGATGCATTACCGTATGCAAATTTGTTGTCAGCACATTTCATGAATTTAAAAATGGGTTCTGAATTTCTTACGACTGAAATTTGGGAGAAATGTTCCAAAATCGGTGAATTGCTTAAGTTTTTTTACGAGGCAACTGAATTTTTCTCTGGTGTTTACTACCCAACAAGTCATCAAGTTTTGTTTCATTTAGTGAACATCACATATGCTTTACATCAGTTTAAAAATGATGAGTTGTTAAAACTGACTGTCGAAGCCATGCGGGCTAAGTGGCTTCAATATTTCTCAAACATTCCACCTATCTTTTTAGTCGCTTCTTTACTTGACCCGTATGTAAGATTAACGGGCACAACAACACTGCTTGAAGGAATTTTTCATACTTATTTAGAAATGTCTCATATAAATGTTTTGGCTATGTTTGCTTCTGCTTCCGAGTACTTGCATGCTTTATACAAGTTATATTGTGAGTGGCATTCGGATAAGGTAAGATCCGAAGCTCCTCAAACCGAGCCTCCAAGGAGATCAATCTCCTCAAGATTCAACCTGGCGATCCAAATGCTCAAATGACCCCGACCGATGACATCGGGATTAGCTGAGGTCGATGACTATCTCAACACATCGTTCAAGACAAGCGACCTCGACATCTTGGAGTGGTGGAAACAAAAGAGATCAAGATTTCCGATCTTGTCGATAATCGCACAAGAGATTCTTGCCGTTCCAGTATCGACCGTCTCATCCGAGGTAGCGTTTAGTGCTGGAAAATGGGTGATAACAGAAAAATGGTCAAGATTGACACCCGACGCGGTAGAAGTATGCATGTGCAACCGAGATTGGGGCCTCGCAGCACTCCGGCATCAAGACCAAAAGAGTTCGGATGAGGAGGTAATATCCGATACCGAGAGTTGAATTTTTTTTTTTCAATCATACATGTAGTTTGTATTTGATCTGATTATACTGTTCAGCACAGATTATAGGTTTCTATTATTTATCATTTCCGGAACGTTTTTGCCATTTCAAAATGTAAGGCACGTTCCGATTATTTGTAAGTGCCGTTTGGCTTTTTAACTTAATAAACTTACACCAGATTTGGTGTTTTTTCTTAAAAATTTATGACTAATATAATTAATAATTGTTCTATTTATATATATATATATATTTTTTTTAACAAAAAAAAAATGAAACCCGCCCTGGGACCGCCCCGTGACTAGAGGTGGGAGGTGGGCCGGGTTGGCCCGGACCAAACCGGGACCGCCCCGCAGGTCAAACTCGCACCGGACCGGTCAAACCTGCCCCGGCCCGCCCCGCAAGAAGCCCGCAATATTATGGGCCGAGTATGGGCCCAATAAGAGGAGGGGGACGCAAAAAAGACCGGCCTGGACCAGACGAACCCGCCAGCCAGGACCGGACCGCCGACCCGGACTGCCCCGCCGACCCGCCGCAACGGCTCCCTGCTGTATAACCTTAACTTGTGAAACTTTTTTAAAAAAAGGGCTAATTACACAGCAGGCCCTCCAACAGCTTTCTGCTCCATTTCAGCCCCCAAAATTTCATTTTTGCCCCTCCCAACAACTAAATTTCAAGGACTTTTTGGTCAAACTAATTTTTCCCCTCCCCCTATAAATACCAATGCCATTTTCACTCAATCCTCACACAATCACTCAACCTCTCTTCTTCATCTACTATATTCTCTCAACCATTCTCCTTATTTTCTTAATCTCTTCCAAATTTCTTACTAATCTCTCCCTAATATCTTCATAATCCTCTCTTGATTTTACATTAATCACTACTATTAGTACGTGAGGCATGGCTTCAAAAGGAAAGGGCAAGTCAACAGATAGTTCATCTTCCCGCAACACCGGCCTCCGAGCCTTGTTCCGTCGCCGATCTCGGCCCGCCGATAAAGGCATTTCAATTCAAGAGTTTCACGACGATGATGCCGGAATCGATATGACGAATTACGATTTGGGTCTCGACGATCAATTATCCGATGATGAAGTGGAAGAGTTGGATGCGATGGCGTCCGGGAATCCGTCAACAGAATCGACGCCTACAAGTCATGAACCCGGCGTGGAGGAAATTCAAGCACAAGGTAAATCCACGAGACTAACTGCTTGGGTTTGGGAGCATTATGAGCTCATAAACGAAGGGGAGTCGAGGTACGGAAAATGCAAACATTGCGGGAAAAAATTTGTGCATAGAAAGAATTCCGGCACTGGAACGCTGAAGCGGCATATTGAAAATCAACATGCTAACGTCCTCCCTAGTACTGGGACTAGTTCTGGAGGACAAACACAACTTGGGTCTACAACCGGCGCCGGCGGACCAGGTATATTTCGTTTTAACCAACAATCTTGTAGAGAAGGTATGGTAAATTGGATGATGCTTACCGAAAAACCTTTTTCACAAGCTGAAGATGTCCACCTAGAATCTTGGATAAAATCACAATTAAATCCTGCATTTAGAAAAGTATCTAGGAAAACTGCTAGGAAAGAAAGCTTTAGACAATTTGAAGCCGGAAAATCAGATTTGCAAGCATATTTTTCTGCTCTTGATCATTGTGTAGCATTTACTTCTGATATGTGGACATCACCTATAGGTCAATCATTCTATTGTGTTACTTCTCATTGGATTGATTCTGATTGGATAATGCAAAAATGAATTTTGTTATTTAAGGTTATTGAAACAGATCATATTGGTTTTCAAATATTTAATTGTATCTTAGAAACTTTACGTGATTATTTTTGTACTGATAAAGTTCTGTGCATTTCATTTGATAATGCTTCAAATAATGATGTTGCCGCTCGCCTTTTGAGTCAAAACTTAAAACCACTGCTCAACGGTGCATTTTTTCACGTTAGATGCATTTGTCATATTTTAAACATTTGTGTGTAAAAAGGTTTAGAAGTTCTCCAAAATGAGATTTTGCCTATTCAAAACTCATTAAAATATTTGATGTCCAGACCTGCTATTTTTCGTGAATTTAAAAGCTTTTGTATTGAAAATCAAAAACCATTTTCTTGGAAACGGTTTAAATTGGATTGCCCAACCCGCTGGAACTCCACATTTTTGATGTTGCAAGATGCATTACCGTATGCAAATTTGTTGTCACATTTCATGAATTTAAAAATGGGTTCTGAATTTCTTACAACTGAAATTTGGGAGAAATGTTCCAAAACCGGTGAATTGCTTAAGTTTTTTTACGAGGCAACTGAATTTTTCTCTGGTGTTTACTACCCAACAAGTCATCAAGTTTTGTTTCATTTAGTGAACATCACATATGCTTTACATCAGTTTAAAAATGATGAGTTGTTAAAACCGACTGTCGAAGCCATGCAGGCTAAGTGGCTTCAATATTTCGAAAACATTCCACCTATCTTTTTAGTCACTTCTTTACTTGACCCGTATGTAAAATTAACAGGCACAACAACACTGCTTGAAGGAATTTTTCATACTTATTGAGAAATGTCTCATATAAATGTTTTGGCTATGTCTGCTTCTACTTCCGAGTACTTGCATTCTTTATACAAGTTATATTGTGAGCGGCATTCGGATAAGGTAAGATCCGAAGTTCCTCAAACCGAGCTTCCAAGGAGATCAATCTCCTCAAGATTCAACCCGGCACTCCAAATACTCAAATGACCCCAACCGATGACATCGGGATTAGCTGAGGTCGATGACTATCTCAACACATCGTTCGAGACAAGCGACCTCGACATCTTGGAGTGGTGGAAACAAAAGAGATCAAGATTTCTGATCTTGTCGATAATCGCACAAGAGATTCTTGCCGTTCCAGTATCGACCGTCTCATCCGAGGCAGCGTTTAGTGCCGGAAAACGGGTGATAACAGAAAAACGGTCAAGATTGACACCCGACGCGGTAGAAGTATGCGTGTGCAACCGAGATTGGGGCCTCGCAGCACTCCGGCATCAAGACCAAAAGAGTTCGGATGATGAGGTAATATCCGATACCGAGAGTTGAATTTTTTTTTTTTCAATCATACATGTAGTTTGTATTTGATCTGATTATGCTGTTCAACACAGATCATAGGTTTCTATTATTTATCATTTCCGGAACGTTTTTGCCATTTCAAAATGTAAGGCACGTTCCGATTATTTGTAAGTGCCGTTTGGCTTTTTAACTTAATAAAACTTACACCGGAGGTGGTGTTTTTTCTTAAAAATATTTATGACTTATATAATTAATAATTGTTCTATTTATATATATATATATATATATATTAACAAAAAAAAATGAAACCCGCCCCGCCCCGACCCCGCTCGGAACCGGGATGCCCCCGCCCCTACAACTAGTCCGTGGACCCGGGACCTCAGGACTGGCGGGCCCAGGTCGGTCCCGGCCCTGGTCTGACCCGGTTCCCACCTCTACCCGTGACCGCCACGCCCCGCCCCGCCCCGCCCCCGCCACGCCCCGCCGAGGCTCGGGACCGGCTCGGAACCCACCCGCCGACAACCGGGCCAAGCCCGGTCCTCATGACCCCCAGGCCCGGCCGGTCCGACCCAGTTCCCACCACTAGTGGAGACAAAGCCTCTCGTGAACCAAAGATTTTGATTTCTATTTTGCCTCTGGGTTTTTTATTCGATTTTGATTTGATTTTGGGTTTTTTATTCAATTTCATCTTTGATTCGATTTCGATTTTGCCTGCGAGTTTTAAGCCCAGCCCCGCCACCAACCATCGATGATGCTGACGGTGGCAGAGGTGGGTTCGTTTCTAGTGTAAGGGCAAAAACAAAGAAAGTTAGGATAGTAAAATGGATTTTTTTGTTTTTTGTTTTAATGATTGTTTAGTAGACGTGGGGTAAGTGTAGGCTTTTAAAACAATAAGGAACAACCGTAGGTTTCACCAAATCTCAGGGGAGTTTTGTAGTTTTTCCAACATTTTTGTGAGTAAACTAATGTGGACATTTTCTGAGTAATAGTTAAAGATTGGTGACAACGACGGGTAGAATGCAATAAGAGTCCCAAATCTTTAATTTTTATTCAAAATTGGTTATTAACTTTTAATTTTCAAATGGTTTATTAGCTGTTAAAAATTATGACACGGATTGAATTTTTAGAACACAACTAATAAACAGTTTAAATTAGCTTTTAAAGAGTTGAAGTTATATAGTTAATTACGTAAGAGAAAATTCAAATTGTTTGGTTTTGTCTTTTAATTACTCAATATATACCATAATTTTTTAACAGTTAATAAATTATTTAAATTATTAGTTTTTCTCCACTATAAATCTAGTTTTTGTCCAATATAGTCTTTTTTAAAGCTAAAAGGCAATATGAAATGAATTATAATGATTTGGGTAGCCAATAAATTTTGGATGACAATTAAAATAAATCGCCCATCACATAAACTTGATTCCACTATGCCTAACAGAGAATCAAAGAATTTATTATGTCTAGAATCTCTCAATGCAATAATCATGTAAGTGTTCAAACCATTTCTCATTAAAGGTTTTAAAGCAATCTGCATAAGACTAACATGTAAATAATTGTAATGATTTTCTAAATGATCACTGATCACATATTTTGAAAATAATTCAAAATTATGGTTTTCTTTCATTATTGGACCCGTTTTTTCTATTGTTTTAATGACATAAATTATTCTGAGATCAAAAGTTCCCTTCTGATAAACATCCAATTTATCTACCCACTACAAGAAAACAAGGCATTTGAGTCAGGAAAAAATGTAGTGAAACCGTAGGAAATGGCCATTTCCTACAATTAAAATCGTCAGACAAAACCGTAGGAAAAAGTAGTGTCGGAAATAAAAACCGTCGGATGACTGTAAAATTCTCCTGCGCTTTTATGATGGCCATGGACCCCATCTTATCCGACGTTTTTTAGATGCATTAACTCCTACACTTTTCTGACAAAAAAATTTCCTACGGTTTTGTGACGTCAATGTCCTACGGTTTTGTGATCCTTTTGTCCTACGGTTTTGTGACGTCAATGTCCTACGATTTTGTGACCCCTTTGTCCTACGGTTTTGTGACCCCTCTGTCCTACGTTTTTGTGACCCCTCTGTCCTATGTTTTTGTGACCCCTCTTGTCCTATGTGACTTTACTATCTCCTACGGTTTTCTGTCATTAATATTGTTCCTACAATTTTGTACAATTTAAATATTTTAGTAAATTAATTTATACACAAATTAAAAACATATTATATTGCATTATATAATAATAATAATAAAACACAAATTATTATTATTATTATTATTATTATTATTATTATTATTATTATTATTATTATTATTATTATTATTATTATTATTATATAACAATTGATCAAAGTAGTCAATAAATTTACTATACATAAAAGTAATCAAATTTTACAGGAAAAAGTTAATTACAAATAACTGAAGGTCTAATATAAAATCAATGGGATGCAGTGCCGGGCTGATCATCGTCATCTCGCTGGCTACGATCGTTGTCATGATGCTGAGTGGAGGATCCGGTCCGTAGGTCGTCTGAGAGCGCCGATGCAGGTATAATCCCCTGCTGGATCAACCTGTTAAGCATGGCGCTCATTGCAGCCTCGGTCTCTCGCTGAACCTGAGTGCGAACGTCTGCCTGTAACCGCGTAAAATCACTCCGTAGCTGGGTGTTCTCAGCCCTCAGCTGAGCAATCTCATCCGAATCAGCACGTGGAGCCTAAAAAATTTTGTAAGTAGCAATTAGCAATGTAAAAGTGATAAAAATAATTAATAAAGTTAAATACGAATGAAAAATACCCGATTTGGTCCAAAGGTCTGGGGATCAGTGAGTCGGCGTGGAACACCCGGTAGTCGGCCTTTTTTTGGTGGGCCTCGTACCTCGCTCCATACCTCTGCATCGAACTGCGGGCGGTCATCCGGATTCTGGTATTTTTCTTGAATCCGCTGGACATATCCATCCTACAAGAAAAAGAAATTAGAGTTAGTAAGACAAATATTATATTTTTAAAACATTGTTTGTAGTGGTAAATGAACATTTATTACCTGCAGCTGCTGTGAAATCGGATCGATGGGCTGACCGGTCTTCTTCCGTCTATGAGTATGAGACCACCATTCATCAAATGATGGCTCAATTCCATCTCGGGCTTTTGTCTGCACAATTTTAGATATCATTAAAATTTTAAGTAATTAATAAATAATAAAAAAAATTATAATGTATGGAAGGGAGAAGTTGGTACCATACAATCCCAGTGCATCTCGCCTGGGATTGAGCCCATCGTGTGCTTCGAAACAAGGCCTGAGCTATCCGCTATGTGCTTGGCATAGGAACCAACCTCCGATAGCTTCTTCCATCTCTCTTGCTCCCACTGGTCACACAACTGATTCCATACCTGCTGACTGTAGCAGGATGGAACATGTCGCCGCAGTAAATTGTAGTCAGGGTTGGCGAAGAAGTCGGGGATCTTCTGAATCATGACAGACCTCCAATGATAGACGTGGTTTCGCACGGACCGCGAACAGTAGTTGAACACAATTCGGCGGATGGGGCCGAAGTCTCTGGGGTCCCATCTATAGTAGTTCTGCAATTTCACAAAGAAGAAAAAAAATTATGAATTAGTCCATATACAAACTATTGTTTAAAAATGTACAACAACCAATTACCTCTAACGTGGTGACGTGCTCCTCTCGTGCAGCTCGAGATGCATGTGACCAAGCTATACAACTTTCGTCCCATAACCTCACATGAATAGAGGCTACGGTGGAACGAACGGAGTCATCAGTGAGTAAGCTGTAACAAATGATGATTATAGTAAGATATATATATAAAGTGATGTAACTAAGAACAACGTATAATTATATCACAATTAATTTTGTAGGAGTCAGTAACACTTACTCTCGAGGGACGATCAGCGGACGGTCCTGCGGAGGTGGAGGTGGTGGTAAGTCAACTACCTGTGGGCCTCGCCCTCTAGGTAATGGGGCCCCATCAGCTGGCTGCGCGTCAGGTGCGACGGCTGGGCCGCTAGTGGCTGGGTGCTGCTGAGGCTGCTGAGGCGGCTGCTGCTGATGCTGACTCGGGTGTAGGCCAGGTAGATGATGAGTGGATATACCGAGCTCATCTGGATCAAGGAATGAATTAGGATCGACATCCCATGTGGGCTGCCCGATCCCTGTATGCTGGTAATGAGATGACCCGGATATTCCGCTCATATCCGGGTAATACGCATCAGTCTGCGTGTCTTGAAACTGCTGAAATGCGAAGCTCGTTGCGCCAAATGTCTGGGGCACATAAGGTCGTGGCACCGGAGTATATGGCACCTGGGTTTGTGCCTAGGTCTGTGGCACCAGTGTCTGAGCTTGAGTATGTGGCAACAAGGTCTCTGGCACCTGGGTCTGAGTCTCAGTCTGTGACACCTGTGTAGGTGTCACAGCAGGGTGTCGTGGACCCCGACTACGTCGCGGGTCATGTAAGTCCTTGGCCGGGCCTTTGCCCGAGCCAGACTGTCTGGGGCAAACCATCCTAAAATTAAAGTTTAACATGTTTATTACATATATATGTAATACTAAATTACCATTACGTCACAGTCTTTTATTTATAAATTACCATTACTACACTAACATTTACTTATTAAATTTCATTATTTTAGTAAACTCATTAATTTTTAAATTGCCATCATTTCAATACCATTTGTGCAGTAACACTTTTTAAAATTGCCAATTATTCGACATATACTTATTTATAAAATAAAATTATTAAACTACCATTAACTGATTATACTAACATTACTGAAGTAACATTATTGTACTAACTTTAACTGATTACACTAACATTATTGAAGTGATAACAATATTACTCTAACATTATTGACGTAACAGTTTTTTATATTAACCACATATATAGTAACATGCTTTTGTACAAATAGAACTTACCATTATTACATAAAAAATTATTTATAACTAACCACATACATATTACTAACACCATATATAAAATTACCTAAAACATATAATATAAAAACTGGCTTTGAAAAATATAACATGCAATACATGCATTATGTAAACAACAACTATATATAATAACAAACATTAATTATATATGAAAAAACTACTTAAAAATTAAAAATACCTAGTTTAAGTAGCTCTGGAGGGGAATTTGGGAGTGGGTTTGGAAGAGGGCGTCGCAGAATAGAGGGAATGGAGTGGTGAAAACTGAAGAACTCCCACGAATTTAAAGGGAAGGTCTGGCGATTAAGCTACCTATTTGTCCTACGATTTTCCTGCACTTTTCAAAAGTGTAGGAAAACCGTAGCAAATTTTCCTACGGTTTTCTTACGAAAACTATAAAATGCATCAAAAGCGTAGGAAACAAAAAAATTAACCTTCCCACCATTAATTTCCCGCCTTGCTTCCTACGGATTACCAGCTTTAGTCCTACGTTTTATGACAGCTGCCTTGTCCTACAGTTTTGCTACTTAATTCAAATGTTGACTCAAAACCGTCAGATAGCGCACTGCCCTAGGTGATTATAGTCCTACATCTTTCCTGCGATTTTTTAAAACTGAAAACTGTCGGTCCTTTCCTACGCTCCTACAAATTTTTCTACATACATTGCCCTAAATATTCCTACTCAAAACTAACGTCCGTCGGATAGCGCACTGCCCTAGGTGATTATAGTCCTACATCTTTCCTGTGATTTTTTAAAACTGTGTGAAAACCGTCGGTCGTTTCCTACACTTTTTCTACATACTTTAAATATTAACTCAAAACCGTCGCACATCACATTGCCCTAGGTGATATATTCCTACATCTTTCCTACGATTTTTTAGTACTAACTTAAAACCGTCGGACGGAAGTATATATCAAATATATATGTATATATATGTATATATTATAATGTGTATATATATGAATATATATGAACTAATTACTATGTTTGGAAGTTAATTATTTAACTTTTTTTAGTTGATGAATAAATGAAAATATTTATATTTGGAATTTAAATTTATGGATTTAATGTATATGGTCAGATTAAATCTCCTAATTTATTAACATTATTATTATTTTTTTAATAGCATGCAATAATTTTTTGTAAGAAAAAAAATTGATATATTCATTTCAACGACACAGGTAATTAGATATGTGATGATTAAATTTCATAAATTTTTTTCTTTTCTGTCCAAAACATAAATGCATTCAAAGTTATATTACGATTTCAAATAAAACATGCAGATGTTTTGAACAATTACACTTAATCAAACATCCTCGCCTTCATCTGACTCTAAACTATCGAGCGATGCCTCATCATCTGATGTATCCCCATCGGCTTGTGTGACCTCGATGTTCTGATCCATGTCTTGCACGATTTCAGGATAACACGTGAAATCGACAAGTATGTTAATCTCATCAAGGGCAATGCCATCAGTTGTTACCATTGGTACTTCACTTGAAATCATTTCTTGGAACGGCTCGTCTGTGGTTTCTAACACACATGTTTGCTCATCAGACATTTCCTCATTGTCCTCAGATCGAATACTAAAATTATTCGGTGAACAATCGAT